>CAFUXE010000600.1:25763-39703 GCA_903364295.1 Serranus cabrilla | reverse complement strand
GAGGGGAAAATGAGATTCTCTGTAATGGTGTAAGCTTGTCTGGGGCCAACAGTTCAGTGGTGGCCAGTCCTCAGTCAATAGCTACTGGTGCAAGCATCGAGGGGGCGCTGTACAGCTCTCCTCTTCCTCAGCAAGGTGGGGGGGTGTCAGCTACCACAGCAGGGGCAGGAGCGGGCATCAGTCTGGAAGGCTTTGAGGCTTCATTTGGGAGCCAGTTCTCTGATCTCATCAATGATTTCATCTCAGTTGAGGGGTCAGGAGGTGGGGTGGGGGCAGCTGTGACTGGGGTTCTGATGCCCCAGGAGGGTGCGGCGGGCGAGGAGCAGGGCACAGGAGCAGGCCACCTGCAGGGCTCGGAGGTAGAGCAGGGAGCTCTGGGGCTGCTTCAGGAGACTGGGAGGCTGTTTGGTGTGACAGACTACTCCCCAGAGTGGTCTTATCCAGAGGTTAGCAAACCCAACATGATTATATCATTCATTATTTATTCATCATTGTTCCCTACAGGAAAATCAGTCCCTCCACAACATGATTGACGGTGGCTTGTACTGATGTTAAACGCTGAAATGACGCTCAGAACAATTTGTACTAAGACCGCCAGCCTCGCTGTGTGGTCATTATGGAGTAAGAATATCTCAGACTCAGCTGATAGGATTTTGATGAAATTTCGATTTTACACTGATTACCCTGGGTGGCTTCATTAATTTACCCATGTACCACTTATTATATCTCAGACACCAATTCTGTCATTGAACTATGATGAAACTTGTGGAAACATAGCATCTTACCACCATCATTTTCAACACCGCAATTTGTCGAAAAAGAACATTATTAACTAGCTGTATCTCCAACATGTGCACATATTCTTCTGCAACTTTCTTCCAGGATCATCACTGTTACATCATACTGATTATTCCACAATTTTGAGTTTGTTGAAAAACAGTTTCACTCCAAAGGCTTAAAGGGTTATGGTATCAATTTTAAAAGTATCTAAAAAGGAGCACTGCAAATTGCCTTGCCTAATTGGCTTCAAAAACAAAAAAAGTTGTGTTGTTGTATACTCACGTCATGACTGAACATTTTTAGCGGACAATATGTTGTTTATGTTTTATTTTTAGCTACACTAGAGAAAACACATGGCAGTGTTGTTCAGATGGTTCAAACAACTTGGATGTAAGAAGCAGCTCAGCCTCTAGGGGCTGCTGCCAGGCTTTTTAGCCTCATAGATTTGTCATTAGCAAAATAATAACCACTTTGTAAATGAGGCAATTTATAACATCTATCAGTTAAGACTCATATAATACGAAACAAAAATGTAGGCCACTGTGTCTCTGAGGTAAGTTTTGTAACAGATGGAACCGGGAGCTTTGATAGAAACAACGAAAAACATTCTTTGTACACACACACTAATTTGCATAGACATTCCAAACTATACACTTTCAGTACTTATAGTGTGCATGTAGTGATGTCTCTCTCTCAGACTGTGTGATAAGAGACTGACACTTTGTTTGTGTGCTGCAGGGTGGAGTGAAGGTGCTGATCACAGGTCCGTGGTTGGAGTCGAGCAGTGAGTACAGCTGTCTCTTTGACCACATCAGTGTCCCTGCTGCTCTCATCCAGCCCGGTGTGCTGCGCTGCTACTGCCCAGGTAACACACCTGTGCATGCACACACTCTCACACAACACACACTCCATTAACATTGAAAAATATGTACCTTTTTTTTAAAAAAGTACCACATTGTGAAATGTGAGATTTATGTGAGGTGCTACATAAATACTGTGAAAGTATTAAAAAGCTCAATCTAAACAGAAATGCACAAAGAATGTATTCAGAAACTGAGCCTTCAAACGACCCAACAGGACATGTGTGAGGTTGTGGTGTTACAACTGTACTATATATAGGTAGAAAGTGTCTCTAAAGTGCTGTTACATTCATTCCCCAACTGCAGTGATGGTGCAGAGACACAGAGTGCAGATCATGGATGTATAAAGAGAACGTGATACGGCTTTGGAGGCGGAGCCCTTTACATTACTATAAAAAAGTTTCTTAGAGGAGCATGAAGCTCAAAAATCTTGACTTCCGTGTTTAAAATGACCTGCATCTTCCACACTGTGGGGTCTATAGACCACTCCAGACAACTTTTGGTTAAGCTCTCCACTAACTCGAATCCGGATAAAATGATTTAACAAAGCAGCTCTTCAAGAATTTCAAAAAGTTATCAGACCAAATTGGTCAAATTCTGAGAGTAAAATCAAGTACAGATAATATGAGAAAAATGATTCGTTGAGGCAAAACTTGATCAAAAGAGCACACAAAGTGACAGTCCAGAGTAAAACCTCCTGCCATACAACTGAGCAGGTAAGTAAGGTGAAACCACACCCCTGACCCATCATCTCAACTGACATAAACCAAACAGAAGCAAAGGCAAAAAAGAAAAAAGCCAGCGCGTGCTGTGCAAAAACAGCATAGGCAAAAATTTGCATTTTGGCTCCTACAGCATGTTAAAACTTTCGAGTGTAAACAAAAAAAAGCCTTAACAACACTGTAACCTTAAAAAAAAATAGCATGATATGTCCCCTTTAAATGTAAACTTTACCCCAACCATGACCCCAATAACATTTACAATACGGAGTTTATAGGAGGTTTCTTTAACATACAAAGAAAGACTTTAACAATGATGGCGGCACACCCTTATCAGGAGATGCATTCCCATTTATAGGAGAAGATAAGAACAATGCGAGTAGGGACTGTGTCTGGCAGGAACGCAATAAATGCAGCTCTGCTTGGAAATGCTTTTTGGATGGTATAGTAAGTGATACATGAGTCACATCCCGCTACATTATGTGTGATCAGGGGAAAAGTGCAAGGCAAATAGTCTTTCGCAGGCACACATGGGCAAAGGCAGTATTAGACATTCACAGTGTGTAATGTTGAAGATACTTTCCTGAAAATATTTTTCTGTCTCCGCACACAGTCAGCCTTTACTAATTCTTTACCTGATGTCTGTTTCCAGCTCATGACACAGGACTGGTGATGCTGCAGGTGGCTATGGGCGGTGAGGTCATCTCTTCCTCGGTGGTGTTTGAATACAAGGCGCGTGACCTTCCTGCTCTGCCATCTTCTCAGCATGACTGGCTGTCCCTCGATGGTGAGAGCATTTGTTTGTGTTTTTTTTTTTTGAGCACACAGGGATGTCTTATCATTATTTATTCACTAAAGAGTATTAATCATAAACAAAATTCTACTTTTACATAACTGCTGTATCCTGTGGCTTGAGCATGTGTGTGTTTCTTGTTATTTGAAATACTTTACGTTTAGGGACATGAGCTTAAAGGCTGATTCTGACTGCGTTCTTTTCCGGGAATTTGAAATGGAAATTCCCAGCCTGGCAAAAAGCAGTGACAGAGGGGTTATCACAGTAAGCTGTAAATGCTAACTGAGTCCCCGTTGTGCTGATTTGAGAAATCACAGCACAGAATATACTTCTGTGGATGCCACATCAGTTCTGACCCAAAGCATAAATAGATAGATTGCATAGATAACAGTATTGATTGCACACTTAAACTGATATTGTTTTATTTGTGGGTGAAAATGTTAGTGTTTGAATTATAATGCACAAGGGACACTACAGCAAGCTACAGAATGATATAAAGCCTTAAAATAAATGAAAACATATTGGACCTGCCCTTTGACTGACTGAGGCTGGACAATAAAACAAACATAATTCATCCTGATACTCATAATATCTATCATAATATAGCATGTTTTTGTGTTAATTCAATAAATAAATACTCAATATGAAATAACCACATGGCAAAGCCTATTTTTGTAAACTAGATACTCATTGTTAGCAAAACAGCACTTTTATGGTTCACTTACAGCTTCACGTCCAGGTGTGAATATCAGAACGTAAAGCATCATACAAATGACATAAATGTTAATGTACCACAGTTCAGTGGTATAATTTTCAACATTGCATCAAAAATGATTTAGAAAAATAAAACACAATGCTGCCTAGAAAAGTTTAACAACAATTTATCATATAAAATGCACAATTTTCTTTCTTTCTTGTGTCTTTTAATTTCTGTGTGACCTTTACACCTACCCCTATTTTTAATATGTCAAACTTGTTGATGTGTGTGTTTGTGGCTGTCATTATGTTACTCTTGTTCCTCCCTGGCTGTGTGTTTGTCTACAGCCACAGAAACTGACCAGTGTGGTGTCATCTCTGCATGATATTTGGCTGAATTGTGTTCTTCTGTGTCTGGGATTAAGCTGTTTCTTTTTTTTCTGTTCTCGCCCTCAGCCTGCATGCACATAAATTAAAAGAAAGAATCTAAGCTCCTACACAGTTTTTGTCTTGTTTGGGTTAAATAATTTATGATGGAGTTCATTCTGAGTGTTTGCATGTTGGAGCGAAATCTGAATGGTATTGCTGGAGCTGTAGATGAGGTTCCAGTGAGATTTAAATGATTATGAATCATATTGAAGCATACTGTGTGGATGTTAGAGGACAATTAAATGTTCTTTGAGTCAGCTCTGGGGGATTGGTTGCATATATCTGCACAGCACCCGCGGGGGTTAGCTTCTGTGTGCAAATATATCTACTGATGCAATTGCGGCTTGGAAACACACGGGTCTCCTCAGCGAGGCATGTCCTGGGTTACTCTGTGTTCGCCCCCGTCTCTGCGTTGCGCAATGCGGCAATGCGGCTCTACAGTCACAGCAGGCTGGCTGTTTGCTGGAGTGAAGGGCAAGGACATCATGGCACAATCGCGGTCCACTTGACAGTCAAAATGTTGGGCACCACTGGCAGTGTGCAGTGCAGCCTCATAGACGCTATATATAGCCTCAGCCTCTGACTTTCAACCATGATACCAAGAGCTGAATGTGCGCTCTGGTTATTTTCGCTCAAGTCCTTTGTTTGGACTCAATCAAAGGCTCACTGCCTGGAAAGAAAATAGACAGGGATAAATAATTTTTAGCAAATATGCGTCAGAGCACCACTTTGTCACATGTCATTGCTCCAGTTTAGTTTGTGTGCAGTCTATTGTTGTGCCGATGACGAGCGAGCCTCCTGCAGCTCAGAGTCTGGCGGGCGGATTTGAAGCGTGTCTGCTCTCCGAGACAACGTGGAGACTGCTCTCTCTCTCTCTCTCTCTCTCTCTCTCTCTCTTCTCTTTCTCTGCACTTAGTTGTGTTTTGCTCGATCGGAGTAGCAACGCGTGAGCCGCACACTTCAAACTAACGCGGTTGAACAGAAGCGGGAACAAAGAGAGCAGCAGATAGAGAGGCTCGCTGTTTGGGTTCGTAGCTTATTTGATTTTAAACTGATGTTAACTTCAAAACGCGCCCTTTTATCGGCGTCCAGGTCTGTGTGCTTGTAGCTGGGTTAAGTTTTTTTTGTCATGCTGCTGTAGATGGACATAAATGTGCCTGTTGTCTAAATCTCGACTTCATAGCTGTACAGCTTTAAACTACTTTTGCATTTCAATATTTGTAGTAAATGTGGTGCCCTGCCTCTGTCGATTTCAGACAAAGGGACGGGAGAGATGCCACAAGTCCTCACGTTGTTTGCACGCTACATGTTTGAACCTAAAGGCACGCGTGTTTAGCCTTTCATAACGACCTGTTCACTTTCAGCACCACCAGGAGTGGACAGCTCCTTTAAACTCTATAACAACAAATGAAGGGAGCTGATGTGGCTCCTGTTGAGGCCCAGATAATAACAGGCCTATAGACATGTGGGCATGTTGTTGATCACTCAAAGCTTGAGTAACTATATACTATAGATGTTCATGTTTAAAGCTTTTAAACGTTTCTCAGTATAGACCATGTGCCAATAGTGTGTTTGTCTGAATAATACTTTTCCAGTTACCTAAAACAGAATCTGCTTCATTCAAACAATTTTCACACAGATTTGAATTAGGGGTGTTGCAATATACCAGTAATTCTGATATTTGAACTGATATTTATATTAAAAAAATATATTTTGACATAATTTTAATCATATATTATATTATATTATATTATAATATTGTGTAAATAACACAATGCAGACTCTCTCTCTCTTCACCTCACTACACATTTTGAGTGTTCATTCATTCATTTGCCAAAAAGGCACTAAAGTTAGAGATAGAACTGATATTATTATCATAACTTAAATTATTATTTTTTAAATTATTATGTTATATATAATATAACATAATACAAATTATAACTTAATGCAATGGTCAAATAGAATGAAAAGTATTTTAAGAATGTAAACAGTGATTCAATTTAGCTAAATTAAATTAAACAGAACAAGAAAGGTGTCAGCTGGTCAATTAAGAGTAGCCTAGGCTTCAAACAAACTTTGAAAAGCTGCTGAATTTGTATTCAAGAGCAGGAATTTAAGTGATCTGTAATCCTTTATAGAAGCTGGAGTGTGCCACCAGAATACTTGTGCAGTTTTTTTTACTGGTTAATTATAATCCATTTACGAGAATAATACACTCAAAAACCTTTAATAGAATAATGTATGAAATTTGCATTTAAATTATGTGGTTAAAAAACTATTAGTAAAGATATAATTGCATGCTCTTGACATGATAAATAAATTCATACATTTTTTTAATTAAATCCCCAAATGACTTGTAAAGGAGGAGTTTCCAGTGTTCCAGTTCTCTTTATCCTTTATAACATGACCTTTGCAGAATCTGGACTCAAGTAGCATGAATGACAGGTAGATAATTGAATTGTGAAATGTCAATTTAAAAGCCTGTTTGAATTTCTACAAACATGTTCAAAATTCAGTAAATCGCTTGTTAATTAAGGAGGGTAATTGTATTCCCATTTAATTGCCTATAATTTCAATGAGTATTCTTCAGCTTTCTAATTATATTTTAAAGTATCATTTAATTAAGTTGATATAATTAAGCACAAAAACATCCCCATAGCAGATGCAAATTCCTGTAGTCTCCTTAATCATACTTGCTGTTTTAAAATGCATGTCGTCAAGCATTACATGCTTTTTATGTGACCAGAAATCTACTGTGCTTTTCCTTTTTGAGTATGTTTGTGTAATTCTGTGTCTTTTGTGTTTGGCAGCTAAAATAGTGGAGTGTTTTGCTTTGTATTAAAAAAGCTGCATTTCCAGCCTGCTTCTCTGATTGGCAGAGTGGAGAGGGAGGAGTGTAAGCCTCCGCGTCACTCTCATGGCTCCACCCTTTCAGCTCAGTTTGTCTGCTGCAGACAGAAAGAAAGAAAGAAAAATAGGAGTGAAACGAGAGGAGAGAAAAATAGAGAGACTGAGTGAGAGAGCAGCAGGTGGGATGACATAATGTGCACTGCAGCAAAACTGCAGCAGCACTAAAACAAAGGGTCACACTCACACATAAATGAAAAAAAAAATACATTTGTTGTTAGATGTATACTCTTTAACACACAGCTTTCTCTGTCCTATTGTTGCAAAGGGGATTTATTGGATTGCAGTCCTGATTTATTCTGCAGTATTGAGCCCCTCAAAGAAGAGCTTCTCTCTCTAAGCCTCTCTAAGTAGGATTTACTAAAACATAATATTGATTTGCTTAAATGCAACAAACAAGTAGCCAATGCTTACAGCTCTATGTGTTCCACCTTTTTCCCTTTAGATACCCAGTTCAGGATGTCCATCCTGGAGCGTCTCGAGCAGATGGAACAGAGGATGGCTGAGATAACCAATCAGAACCCCAGCTCAGAAACCATGGCAACCAAGGGCGGAGGAGTGGAGGGAGGAGGAGCCACTGATCAGCAGTCTCAAGTAAGAAGGAGAAGAAGTGATTTAGCCTGGGTGGATTTTTTCTTTTCAGCTATGTAATCTCAAACAGAATCAAGTGAGATTGTTTTAGTCATGAGATTACATAAATCACATCTTAAAAACTGTGTTTAAGTCATTGACATTACATTTGCATGCATAAACATAAACACTGCATGATGGTGGTCAAATGGTTTCAAGTCCTTCAGAAGATCAGGTCTTTCTGCAATTTGTGTAACTCAAAGAAATTTAATAAGCTTAATAAACTTTACATCAATGTATTGAATAACAGCAAAACATGTACAACATGATGTAATAATAACAAATTTCAAAACAAAGTTTTAAAGTTATTTACAAGTTTTGAGATCAAGTACAAACCACCTAACTTTTATAAAGATATATATATAGGTAGCCTCACAAAGCTGGCTTTTGTTCTAAGGATTTCATTGTATTGCAGAGGTGTTGTTTTCATTAGGTTACCTCCCTGAAAGTGTTATTCTAAGACTCCCTAACAGCCTAAGCATGTTACAGTACACTACCCTCCAGCTATCAAGGAATCAGAGCTTCTGCCATCTGAACACAGGAGTCTTGGTAAAACTGACCTTTGCGTCACATTAGAAGCACCTTAGAACTCAGAAAGTTATGCAAGCCTTTTTACACTTTCTATAGTAGATTCTAAAGAAACTGAACAATAAGTAACTACATACAAACATAACAAAAAAAAATATTAATACATTAAAAACTGAGAAAATAAATACAAATAATAATAAAGTCCCCCATACTTAAAAAAACGTTTTTTTATCTCACTATATTCTCAAACAGAATGAAAAAATGATTCTGGAAACCCTTTTTGTCTCCAATCTTCCAGATTTCGACTGATCAAGGCTCGTTCGAGGGTCGTGTTGTGGTGGTGTGTGAGAAGATGATGTCTCAGCCGTGCTGGGCTTCATCGAATCAACTCGTCCACAGTAAGAACTCCAGAGGAATGACCTTACTGCATCTGGCTGCAGCTCAGGGCTATGCAGGGCTCATTCAGACACTCATTCGCTGGCGGTGAGTAACACACAAACATGACACACCATTGTGAATGCACAGACTGTCTGTTCATTTCACTTTAGCTGTCTTTCTTTGCAGCACAAAGCATGCCGACAGTATTGACCTCGAGCTCGAGGTAGATCCTCTCAACGTAGACCACTTCTCCTGTACTCCACTGGTGAGTGATCAATATTTCTGAATGGTGTTTTGAGTGCGTCTTTCTTTCCGTGACTATGTGTGATCAGTTTTTTTCTTTGGCCTACTCAGATGTGGGCGTGTGCTCTGGGCCACACTGAGGCAGCATTGGTGCTTTACCAGTGGGATCCAAGAGCTCTGGCTATTCCTGATTCGCTGGGACGCTTGCCGCTCAACATCGCCCGATCCCGGGGCCACACTCGATTGGCTGAGCTCTTAGAGCAGCTGCAACAGTCTCCTCAAGCTCCGGGCCAGCCTGCTGACACTTGGATGGACAGGTGGAGAGGAGAGTCACAGACCAGCGGAATAAGCAACAGCCCTACCCCAAACTCTAACTCAGGTGGGAGAGCCGTGGTTTGATCACCAGCAGGAAGAATTTGTCTAAATATAAAGGGTCCATTTACTAAAAACAGACAGAAAATCCACTTACTTGCAGAGGTTTATGTGCCAGATGAATTCTGGGCCAATCGCCTTCTTCTAGTATTTGTGCTATGCTAAGCAAAGCACCTGCTGGTTTTAGCTACATTTGCACTGGACAGACACAATAATGGCATCAATCTTCTTATTTAAATCTAGGCAAGAAAGCAAATAAGTGTATCTCCCAAAGTTTTGAACTAATGCTTTGAAAGTTAGAAAAGCTTGAATGCAATGTCCCTTTCCAGTTACTACAGATAATCTAAACACCTTTCTGTGTGTTAGTCTGAAACGACAAACTGAAAATGATCACCATTGCTCACTATTTCTAAGTCTAAGTGGGGAATGTATACACAAAATATCTGTATATAAATGCAGAGACTGTAGACAAGACTTTGGTACTGGAAGGGTTCGCTTTGCTTAATGCAATCCCATCAGCTATCATCTGACGACAACTTAGCTTTGTCTTTTTCCTTTTTTAAATGCTTTTTTTCATTTTTATCTGCATTCATATGCAAAGAATAAATCCGGTCATAGATATCTGTTATTCAATATCCAGATACCCACTGGATTCTTCCGAACCTCCGAAATATTGGTTATTCGCCCAAGAGGCTAAATCGTTGTCAGACCAATGGGTTCAGAGAATATATCATTTGATGTGTTATGGGTGAACTGACGTTTATATCATTTTCATATCCGTTGTGGTGAAATCTGTGTTGCCACTTGCTCTTATTATCCACCATCTTTGTTTCCCCAGAGCTGAGGAGAGCCAGGACAGAGAGTCAGCCAGATAACCAGAACCCGAGCTGGAGCCAAACAGGACACAGAGCCCAACAGGGAACCCAGGGAGAACAAGGAGGCCCACCCCCAGCCAAGAGACTCAAACCCAGCCCCGACACCCAGCAACAGCTAGCTAACTCAAGCCCTGGTACCAACACCCTAACCTCCCTCCTCAACTCTTCCCCTAGTCCTAACCCTCAACGCTCCCTCCTCCCCAACACCCTACAAACTCAACCCTCTAACCTCACCTGTCAGAACGCACCTCCTGCTAGCTCCAGCCCGAACCGGCCTCAGCTCCCCAGCGCTCCATTCTCCCACCTGCAGGCCAGGATAGGGGGGTCTGGAGGGGGCACCAGGTGGAGTCTGAGGCAGACTCTGGGGCAGCGTAGCCTAGCCAGGAGGATTCTAGGAAAAGAACGACTGGCCATTCACCTGCGCCAAAGAGTGCTGTCTGACAGGGGAGAGGAAACAGAGCTGCTGACCTATCAGGATAACACAGAGGACTTGCAGGTAGGGGGAGCAGATTGTGAGGGGCAGTTTTGATCATGTTCCTTAACCAAAACTGAACTTTTTGTACTGTATGTGATGGACAATGTATAAAACCTTCTTGCATGTGTGCCATGTTTGTGATAAAATACATGAAACAAGACATTAAAAAATCTATGAAAACAACTCTCCCTAAACTTTGACCCTCAGTGTGAATAACAGAAAACTCCCATGTTACCTCATTAGATTAAAACAAATTGCAAAACCTCAGGCAGGACTTAAAAAAAGTTAGATTAAATGTTTACAAACTTGAATATAAACAGGATAAACTGATAATGAGTGAAGATTTTACATATCTACGTTACTCAAACTTTGCCCACATTAAATCTGTCTTTAGTGCTGTCTTCACTACTCAGTCCAACACAAGCAGACACACACTAATACAAAAGATCATGAGCACTTACAAGTAAGGGAAAAGGGCACACATACTAATTTTGCAAGAACAAGAGCCTTCCAACTGGTTTAAACTTATATTAAGCGACTGCAAGGAACCTTTATTTTGCGTTGGCTCGGTAAGATATATAACTGTAATACCAACACAAAACCACATCTCGCCAAGTATTTCATGAATAAAATAGACATATTACATACTTGTATAGGAGACGGAGAATCCTTTCAAATCCCACAATTCCCCCCATCTCTTGATTGACCGAATAAGGTTGACTTGTCCATAGTCTATCTATTGCTTATTTTGTTCTCCCGCCAGTTCTTTACTTTTCTCTTTGCTGATATTGCCCCAGTATCAGCCATAACCACAAAATATAACGTCCAAAATAAAATTCTCTAGAGAGAAATCTCTTCCTGCTTCCTTTTTACTGAACAACGTACTACTCACTGATAAACTTTGCCTGGGAAAATATAAACATGGCTCCTCCAGTCTGTGCGCCAAAAATGGTTCCATCTGATTTCACTAGAAATTGGACCAGGTGACCGGCATTAAAAATAACTGTATAGAAATAGCCGATCTTCTCTGTGATCTTCCCCTTTGCTTATGTAGGACGTATTAAGGCACAAGACTACCCTGCAGCTGTTTCATGACCAGTTAAAAGCCCTTGTAGTTGCTTTAAAGGAATATGTGAACAACACTTTGCTTGGCCAAATGATGATAATTACAAAAGTCTCTTAATTTGGATTCAGCCATTTGTAGCACTTGTCTATCTAATCACTACTAGAAATTGACTTCAAAGAAAAGAGTTGCCATATTAAAAGCTCTGATGGCCTCGTTTTCTTCCACCACTAAGATAATTAGCCACAAATAGAAGACGTGGCTGTATATTCTATGATGCAATGAAAAAACAGAGCAGTGCACACCCATCTACTGGTCAGAGGTGCCCTGATGTCACATCTTACATGACAAGGGTGTGTGTGATTTCATCTAAAACCAAAAAATGTATGCTAAACACATTTAATCTATACATATAATGTTTACTGAGTAAACCACAGAACACAAAACATGGGTGGAACATTATGCATGGACTTAGGCTCTGTGTAGGAATTTAGAGAAACAATACCACCTCGATGTATAAAAAGCAGTCGTTCCCCTAAAGCATGAAAGCAAGTTCACAGAGTTCATGTCATCAGTTTAGGCATGAAAATAAATGCCATGATTAAAGATTGATTTTACGCGCAGTAGGCGTCAGAAATATGTAAATAACACCTGCTCTGTGTGTCTTGCAGATGGACATTACCATGCTCGCTGATCACATCATGGAAGCTTCAGCTGGTAGGCTTAAGCAGGAGGCAATGGAGACTGAAACAGACTCCGGGAAGGTCGGGATCAGCAGTGATGTCAGGTTACTGTCTGGTTACCTCGGTGAGGTGGAGAGGTGAGTCTGCATATTAACTTTACCTAACTCATCAAATAGCATACTTTTTTTTTTTTATTATTATAAAACGTCGGCTTTGCTCTCTGCTTTTCTCCAGGTTTCTAAACTCCAAGTCCCAGACTCCGAGCCCTAAACCAAACTCTCTCTCAGGGCCTGAGGATCAGCAGAGTCCTCAGGCTAAGCAAGCCCCATCCTCCCCCTTTGACTGGACCTCCTTCCTCTGTGCAGCTATGAAAGAGGAGAGGTTGAAAACTGACTCCTGTCTATCAATGACTGAAGCAGAGCAGGGGGAGCTGTATGAGACCATCAGGCATGCTCTGCACTCCCTCAGAAAACACAAGGTAAAATATAAAATGTTCCCCAGAGATTGTAAAATAATCTGATGCATTGTCACTGTGTTTTTGGTTCCTGTCTATTTCTGTTTTTCATGAATCACAAGCATTTTAAAAGGCTGAAGATGAACCATTTATCATATTTGATTTTTATCTTTTAATGTGACTCTCCGCAGGGTCCCATTCAGGAACAACGCAAAGAGATTGCAGCAGTGATTCAGCGCTGCTATAAGAGATACAAGCAGGTAAGAGTTAACAGCACACAGCTAGCATCAACCCGCTGATCGCTTTTATGTCAAGCTGACCTACTGTTAGGCACTGAGTTAGATACCTTTAAATGACTCAAAGCATTCTCTCTGATTTCTGCTATTTTGTGCATTAGCAGCTGATGTTCAGTAAAGTGAAAATTGAAATGTGGCCTATCCACATTTTGCACTATAGTTCTTTCCTTTAATGGTATTAACTTTTTATCTCTCCAATATCCTAATATATACTGAAGCCATGAGGCTTCATCATATCAATTACTATGTGCCTCTATAATAAAATTTAGAGCACCAAAGATCATGAATCATGTTTATTGTATTGTATTGTACATCTTTGGGTGTCAGGAGCACAGAGCCATCGGGCCCCACATGGCTGTGTGAGCCCCAGCCAACCACAACATGCAGACACACAGAAATACCACCACTTAGTCACGACCCTCAGCATCTGATATCGACACACAAGGCACCCTAAAGGGACATTATTGGATGACCTTGAATTAAAACGGGTCGTGCTCCAGTGTTTTTCCTGCTTCTCATCTCTCTGCTGTGTGCAGCTTTCAATGTGTGACTTTGACTGACACATACATGCAGCGACAGGATGAAGCTCTGTATTTACTCTGTATTTGTGCGTTAGGACTAATCGCTGTGAAACTATCAGGAAAAGTTTATTCCTCTGATTTCTGGCCATTTTCTCCCAAACGCCACTCCCTCTCTTCATTCATGGTCTAGCTTGCTCGACCACAGCTTCTCTCCCTTTTTCTCTCTCCCTCTCTCTCT
>CAFUXE010000600.1:0-20299 GCA_903364295.1 Serranus cabrilla | reverse complement strand
CTCTCTCTCTGTCATTTCCTGCTGTATTCCCACCTTGCCTGCTGTTGTGTTCTCCATGCCTATCTCAGTCTTTCATTCCTCTTTTCTTTTTTTTGTAGCCTAGTTTTTACTTTGTTTGTTTTACAAACGTGCATGCACAAGCATCACTAAATTGTTGATGTTTTTAAAAGAATATTTTGTTGCTGAGGCCATGCAAAGTGTTTTGAATATTGCCCTTATATGTGGAAAATGTCTTCTGAATGCTTTACATAATTTCTGCTGTAAAATGAAATCAGAATAAAAAGAAAATTTGCACTTTAACTTATTTTTTGTCTGATTTTTTTTTCTCACATGGTTGCCAAAAATAAAATATGTAACTTTTCAGAATTAAAATGTCTATAAACACTTAAACTGATATATTTTTGATTAGTTGTGTACTTGCATTGCCCCCAAATGTTTTCAACTTTTTTATTCCCAAAGAAATCTGTCAGTAGATTTAATTTGGTTGCTTGTCAATGACACCATATCCCCTTGAGGCTTACATAGCTGTAACAAATCATCAGATTTTTTTTTTAATGACATTAGGAAGTGACCACAGACCAATAATAATATTTATCAACCTAATGAACTGCTGACACTGAGATTTAATAATGATCACAATAATTGCAGCTTTTGTGATACTGCAATCGAAAGAAGTGATTATCTGTTTGTTTGTTTGTTTGTTTGTTTGTTTGTTTTTCAATGTATGTACTCTGCAGCATCCAGGGAGGATTTGCTGACTGTCAACCAAAATCCAGCTCCTTTTCCTTCTCCCAAAAATTATTATTATTCCATACCCTCTGTTGTTGGAAATATTACGTTATTATTTGTAAGATAATGTGTTCTATGTTAGTACTTATTTATGTGTCTATTTATTGTAAATTATCATTTACAATAAGGCATAACCCCTAACGCAAAACTCAGTGGTAATGTTTATGCTTCTTTCTGACTTAAAATACTGCACTTTGATGTAAGCAATCCGTAAGTGTTATTTTTCCAGTCTTTGTAAGTTTCCAGGTTTGATTTGTGGAACATTTTAGTCCTACCGGAAAATTACTGGCATATTCTACTTACGTCACGTCAATTTCTGTTTTACCGTAAACATGTTGTTTACCCTTTTCCCTGATGTGTAAACGATCCCAAATGTCGCTCGATCAAATCTCTCGACAAAAGTTCATCTTATAACAATTGTGATTTGCATTATTTCCACTGAATCCAGCTGAATCATTCATTTTGTATGGAAATGCGCTTATCTCTGTGTGCATTGCATGCCAAAACCACAGTAATTACGGTAGTAACCGGAAATGCCGTAAGAATCGCAGCTGATATAAGGACGTGGTTGTTCCGGTGAAAAGTGGATTTGCTGCTCAAAGGCAGGCGGTTTTAGAGTAGAATTTATCATGTTTTGATCAACAGTTGAATATAGTTTTCGGACTATGTTAATTAACCTCATTATACAATGAGAACTGTGTGCTTTTCTTATGAAAACTCGGCACTGTAGCGTCTCCTCCTGCTGCCTAGCTCTCCATCGACTGAGGAAACAATGCAGGCCTAGCTAGCATCTAACGTTAGCTAGCGGAAGCTAATCGGATAACGCTGGTCCAGCAGACTGCAGTGGGATTTAAACCTCGGGCGAAGCCGTTTTTCGACGCTTTATCGACATCCAATCCGGTATGTTACAACTGTTTCCTTATTAAATATCGCTCTCCGTGCTGTCTCTGTCGTTTAACTGAACTTTATTATTGTGAGGTAAGCCACTAATCCGTTAACGCCATATTTTCACGAAGTTAACGCGTTAGCTTGTTAGCATTAGCGAGTTGGGTAATGTTGGCTTGTTGATTCGATCCTAGAGTCTTTCTGTGTTATGTACAGATGTCTTTGGCCAGTAAAATGACAGTCAAATGTATTTTTAATTAATTGTTTTGTCAGTGTTGTGGTCATTCAAGAAAACAGCTGCCTTCAGTGAGCCTGTCATCTCTGGGTACACAGCTCATCTGCATATTCGGTTGCGTCAAAACTTAAACTGACTTTATTTCCTTAAAGACTGGCAAATGTTGTTCAACGGGAATTGGACTCTTCACATACGTGTTTACCAGCATGTCATTATATAGAAACACTGCCTGAGCTGTCCAGAGCTGGCTTATAGTGTTAGGTAATGCCATAGCTTACGTGTAGTCGTTAAAGGTTTTAGTTTTCTGTTGTATGTATGATTTGCTTTGAAATACACTATCGGTGCACCTGCACATGCTCCACTTTAAGGGGTGCATCTAACCAGTGTCTTTTGACGATTGTTGATTATTTTCTCGATTGGTTGTTAGGTTTTATTAAATGTCGGTAAATGGTGAAGGAAAGTGTGGATCAGTGTCTCAAATCCTAAGAAGACGTCTTCAAATGCCTTGGTTTGTTCACAGCTTAAAAACGTTTAGATTACTGTCATAGGGGAGTAAAGAAACTAGAAAATATTTACTTTTTAGAAGTAGGAAGCAGAGAGTTTTGAGTTTATTCGTAAAACAAATACTCAAGATGATTAGTTGTTTATCAAAACAGTTGGCGTTAATTTCATAGCTGACAATGAATAAGTCTTTGCAGCTCTATCCACTTTAGAATATATTTTTCTGCCTTGCTACACATCCTTAATTACAGTATTTTGTATGCAGCAACTTATCCTTAGTCTGTTACCCAATCCTGAAAGCAGGGCTCTGGAGGTGACTTCTAGGTGTTTTCTTATAATAATTTGCAGTCTGGGTCCAGACTTCAAATAAAACATTTCAGTCTCTCAAGATTTGACAGAATACAATATGCATTATTTTTGTGTGTATATATGAAATGTGTCTTTGTCTCTTTGTTGTTTTGCATTTTTTTGTCCGTGTCAAGATTATTGGGTTTCACACTCGCCATTTTATTAGCAACAGCTAACCAAATCTATTGCAGAAAACCAGAGAACACAGTTTTTGTCTGGAAAAAAACCTAATTGATTATCAGTACAGTTTCTCATTAATTTTCTGCTAGTGGAGTAATCAATGGATCCATTCATCGTTTCAGCTTCAGTCCAGTTGATTTCACTTTTTGTTTAAATTGTTTTACAGAAGTGTTTAACTTAACGGTCAATTTGGACTCTGTAGCGTATGTAGCAATGTATTCCACACTGGTTGAAACCTTAATTTATAATTTTAAGTATTTATTCAGATGACTTCTCAGTCTAATTGTCATCCGTCTCGTTTTTTCAGCGATGAGCTCTCAGCTGCAGGTCTTCTCTCCTCCTTCCATCTCCTCCAGTGCCTTTTGCCGCGTTAAAAAGGTAAAGGTGGAGAGCAATGTCTGGGATGTGTCCACCACTGAAGCTTACAGCTCCATAGCAGGCCAGTCGGCATACACCTTTACCCCAGCCATCGCTGTGCCACCGTTTGCCCCATCCCTGGTCTTCCCCCCTGCCGCACCTGGCTCCAGAGGTCAGGTTGTGGTGCGGGCAGCTGATAGCACTGGCAGTCTGCCCCGTGGATCCAGCCGACGCGTGGCGGAGCAGGCAACGTCTTCCTCTTATGCCCATACCGAGACGTTCTCTGAAACAAGGGCGCACAGGCACGGGCAGAAGAGGAAAATCGAGGAAACCAGTGAAGGCAGTGGGAGTGGATGTGGCAGTGTCCAAATATTGGAGGAGCTCTCAGCCCCTGCAGCAACTTACTCCACCCGTACGGGTGGTGGGGGAGGAGGCACCGGCCAGTCTATACCTCACTCAGCTCCAACCACCAAGAGCAGCAGCTCCAACGGGGAAGGGGATTATCAACTAGTGCAGCATGAGATCCTCTGCTCCGTGTCCTGCAGCTATGAAGTGCTGGAGTTTTTAGGAAGAGGCACGTTTGGACAAGTGGCCAAGTGCTGGAAGAGGGGCACCAATGAGATCGTGGCAATCAAGATCCTGAAAAACCATCCTTCGTACGCTCGTCAGGGCCAAATTGAGGTAAACAAACATCATGTAGTTGATATAACGTTTGTGTATCCTGCTTTGATAACATTACTACAAAGACAATGGCTACTGGTTATTATTTGACAACTGCAGCAGAGCTGTTGGCAGTGTGTTTATGTAGGCCCTGACATGTATTAATGTGGCTAAAAAAATTCAATTCTGCAAGGATACATTCAGCATTTCCAGGGTTCCTGCAAATCCGTAAAGTCTTAAAAGGCATTTTATTAATCTTAAAATCAAGCCTTCATACATATTAAAGTGTCCTAATCAATCTTTCAAAGGTCCTCAAGTCCTAGGAAATGGGAAGTAGGATTTTATTAACTGTTTATTAATTGTAGTGATCACAAAGCCTCTCACTCCCTTACAGCATCCCGTTATTTGTCTCATTCAGTATCATTATTTTGGGGTTTTGTTATGGTGGTAGCTCATTACAGATGATGACCCATTGTGTTCCATTTTTTCCTTAGTAGTATCATAAAATGGTCTTATATTATTATTATTCGAGGTAGTGGTTCAAATTTGGAAATTCTAGTTCGTGGCAGCACTATTACAAACACCCAGTATTTACCCGTTCTGATCTACCCCTCTCTCCACGAGACAAAAAGGTCATGTTTTGTTACAAAAAAAGATTTAGAAAAATTGTCTTCCCCTCTGTCTCCCCATTTCACTCTGTATCTTTTTTCTATCAATAAAAGCCTTTTAAATGGCCAAAAGTAATCTTAAAATATCCTACACACTTATGCAGATATAAACTCAAAGAAAAATGCAATGAAAATAATGTTACATGTACAAATAATGTTTACACACAGACCCCCACGCCTGGGGGAAACATTATGACTTCCTTGTTGTTCTTATATTTTCTTCTGAAACATGAGTGAATGAGCGTTTATTAATATGTAACTATTGTTTCTCTTTAATAGGTGGGTATCCTGAACCGGCTGAGTGCAGAGAACGCAGATGAGTACAACTTTGTGCGTTCATATGAATGCTTCCAACACAAGGGTCACACCTGCCTGGTGTTTGAGATGCTGGAGCAAAACCTGTATGACTTCCTCAAGCACAGCAAGTTCAGCCCACTCCCCCTACGGCACATCAGACCCATCCTGCAGCAGGTTGGCAGACATTCATTAAAGTTTTTTTTTTCATATTATTACTTTAATGTCGTCGTTGCTGCTTTCATTCTTAGTATTGCGGCCATATGAATATTTGTGTGTTTGTATCTTTAGGTGGCTACAGCGCTGATGAAATTGAAAAGCCTCGGTCTGATTCATGCAGACCTGAAGCCAGAGAACATCATGCTGGTGGACCCCCTCAGACAGCCCTACAGGGTGAAGGTCATTGACTTTGGTTCAGCAAGTCATGTGTCCAAAGCTGTCTGCTCAACCTACTTACAGTCTCGCTACTACAGGTAAGTGCAAGAAATACTGCTGCGTTTTGTGAAACTAACTACATCTTCGCTTGTGACACAACTTTGTAGCTCAGCCCAGTTTCCCTGATACGAGTCCTTTAACCTTCTTTCTGCTGTCCAGGGCTCCAGAGATCATTTTGGGTTTGCCGTTCTGTGAGGCTATCGACATGTGGTCTTTAGGCTGTGTGATTGCTGAGCTGTTTCTCGGTTGGCCTCTCTACCCTGGAGCCTCTGAGTACGATCAGGTCAGTACTGACTTATGTGATTCCCAGGTCTTGTCTGGGAAGGAAAAAATGCCCAAATGCCTGGAAGAGGCTTGATAGCTGCTAGTTTTTTGCTTAAAACCAAGAAATAAGTGCTGCAGAAGAACCAGTACAAACTGTAAGAGTAGTGCATGCAATCAGTACCGTTCCGTCTCACTCTGATTCTTAAACTTGAATCTCATCTTCCATCTCCAGATCCGTTACATTTCTCAGACTCAGGGTCTGCCTGCTGAGTACTTGCTGAGCGCCGGCACTAAAACCGGACGCTTCTTCAATCGAGGACCTGACTCAAGCTACCCACTCTGGAGGCTTAAGGTAAATATATAACCTCATATGATATATTGTCATATTAATATTGCACAAAATTTAAATATGCATTATGGCATTGGGTTAACAAATTGGTATTTAAAGGGTTAAAAATATTTTAATGACAATAAAGTGTTTGTGATCAGGACTGATGACTGTTAATAGATTTAATCAGTGAAAGCGGAAAATAATATCAACATATAACTTTGAGGCACAGAGGTTCAAATATAAAGAAATCTTGATGCTACTTCTGATGACATTATTTGTTTGGAACTGTATCCATATCACTTAATGTTTATCGTAATAGTCTTGGCACATAATGATAAACGGAAATGATTTTCATTTTGCAGACCCCATCAGAGCATGAAATGGAGATGGGTATCAAGTCCAAAGAGGCCAGGAAGTATATCTTCAACTGTCTGGATGACATGATGCAGGTAGATGGCTTTCTCACAAAAAAAAAAAATCTAATTAAGTTTTTGTGCTTCACACTTCTTCACACCCAAGAAATCACATTACACACCCCTGATATTGTTTGTTTTAACCCTTATTGTTTTGTATTCCAGGTGAATCTGTCTTCTCATTTGGAGGGGACCGACATGCTGGCTGAGAAAGCTGATAGACGAGAGTTTATAGACCTCCTGAAGCGGATGCTCCGTCTGGATGCCGACAAAAGGATCACGCCTACAAAAACTCTGGGTCACCCCTTTGTCACAATGAGCCACCTCATGGATTATCCCCACAGCTCGCAGTAAGTGTGTGATGAGAAGACATTCTTTTAAGCACTGCTGCATGTATATGTTGATTTAAATGTAATGGCTTAAACACTATTATTCCATCCTCTCCAGTGTGAAGTCCTGCTTCCAGAACATGGAGATCTGTAAGCGCCGGAGCTCCTACGATAGCAGCAAATCGCTGTACTCTGCCAATGCAGTGCCCAGCGCTGCAGCGGGGAACCTCACTGTTACCTTCAGTAGCCAACTCAACCAGCATAACCAGGTATGACCCAATCCTTCGCCAATGATTCTTACACCTGTTTACACCTGTAACTCCTCTAGTAGTAATCAGTGGTGTTTGTTATTTGTCTAACAGGTGCCTTCTGCGGGGGGAGCGGTGCCTTTGCTGAACTACCAGCCAGCTCTGTACCAGCAGGCGACTATCAACATTCCCGGGCTCACTCAACAGAGTGTCCCGATTCCAACGCGTCCTGCTGGGCTGTGTAGCCAGACAGAACCCTTCCAGCAGACTCTCATCGTCTGCCCACCCTCCACTATTCAAGGTAAAACAAAAAGTTGCAATCACACTGAAAAAAGGGCAAAAACAACACAAGGGTTTGCTGTGGTGTGGAGGGCTTATCAAATGCCAAGAAAATTCACTTTGGTTTTTTACCCCATTTTATCACAGAGAAAATCAGAAAAAATCAGAAACCTCACACCTGAATATCCAACTTTACATTTCTGCAGCAAAGCATATTAACCCAAATAACCCCAAGAGAATTGGTTTGGTCCTGTCACATCCCTGTGCTCACTGTGGTCTTGTTGAGGTTCTGCGCCTCTACAGAGATAACACAACTACGGTTAGGAATAGGGAGAATAGAAAATGTCTCTTTTTCAGTACAACACAGTTATAATGTCATAAATCACACAAAAAAGAAACTCGTTGATAGTGATGGGTAGATAGGTAGATAGATATGTAGAATCTTAAAACTTAAATCAGACATGCAGACACTTAAATGAAATGTCATTTTTTTAAGGTTAGGTTTGGCTATTTTTCCTGACTGACTCATTTATCACATTTGTTCAGGGAGTGTTGGGAAATGTAAAAAGCCAACAACAGTTTTTACTTTTACAGTTTCTGGCTATGATACATGTTGTGATTTGGCTGTTTTTTTTTGTTTTCCAGGGCTTCAGCCATCCAGTAAGAGTTCCAGTTTCCCTGTGAGGATGGACAACTCTGTACCCATAGTACCTCAGAACCAGTCTGCTCAGTCGTTGCAGATCCAGCCAAGTATGCTCACACAGGTAAGAGTTTCTAAAGGTGTGGTTGGCAAAGTACAGAGGTTTGTGAGTCTGCAAGTCTTTTTGAATTCCTGATATGATTTCTCCTGTGGCCTTTTGAGAAGCGACGCCATGCTTGTATCGTCTTTGACACACTTACTTTGACGAATATGGACAAAGAAAGTGTGTGTGTATGGCTGAGAGAGTGGGATATGGGCAGATTAAAGAAAGCAGTGGATACTTTTAGAATTATTTGGTAATTTTTCAGTGTTATGCCATGTATTTCTCAGGTTCAGTGCAGTGTATGGATGAATGGGTCCAAAGTGGGTCACATGTGCACCAAGTACACTGGTGTCATACAAACATCTCCTGTGGGGTATTAGAGGGTAGTTGGCATGTGGGAGGGGTTTACAGATTATCAGCGGTATACAGGTCTGTGAGACTGGCTCAGAGAAGTATTCACCTTTTGAACATAAACTTCAGTTTCAGCAACTACACAGATTTCCTCGACGCAGTGCACATGAGCACATGTTTTTGTCATCTGTCACTTAAAAAAAACTCAACTCAGGGTTGCAGAAAAAAATCTGGCATCATCCATGAATGATACCATGTCATTAGCGCCAAGCTGAGAGAAATGATGCCCAGTTCGGCTCATTCATGGATGCAATGAGCGCATCCAAGTCTTCCTATTGGCGTTCTTCTTTCACGCCCCCCCCCTCCTTTTGCTGCCAGCAGAGCAAGCAGCCAAAGTTTAGTGGATATCAGGTGGAGACATTTCCTTCAATGAAAAGGTTTGCTTTCTGTGGAGATGCTGTTTATTTAAATGTATTTATACCGCTGACTTTGAAATAACAAAAGATTTGACTTCTGCAACATAGTCCTTGCTGTTTTTGTTGTTTGGTCTCTGCTGATTCTTGCCTTGGATTTGCTTCCAGGACTGATTGGGCTGCCACTCAGGGCCGAGCCTCTCTTATTCCCACTGTCCTATCTGGGATGGAGGCCAGATGTTTAATGCGGGAGACTCATCTGGCTCAAAAAGCTACTTAATTGCTGTTTGCTACAAGTAGGAATAATTGGTGCTCACTGCAGAGGTCAGGTGTCCAGATGGCCAGTGGTACCAGTGTGCATCTCTTCAGATTCAGCCGTTTGAAGGACTTTTTACTTTTCTCCGTGCCCTAACGCTGCCCTCCCCTCCCCTATCCTCCCTCCTCCAGGGTTCCTGCACACCCCTGATGGTGGCCACCCTGCACCCACCCTCAGCAGGCATAGGCCCCCAGTATTCACTGCCCCTCGGGCTTGGCACCGGGGTGGGTCGGCCTACCCTCCTGGAGCACACAGCCACAGTGCTGGTAAAGCAACAAGGACATCCCTGGAGACATACATGCACATGTGCACTCTTTATACCACTAACAATGCCATCTTCCTCCCGCCCCACTCCAGCTTTTCTTTTTTATATGTTTGCAATTTTCCCTCTCCCTCTGTGCCATACTCTGCATAGGGCTGTCTTTATTTTTTCATGCATCATATTCCTTCATTTCAAATGCAGACTTGTGAGAATCACGGTTGCTCGGTGCAAGTTTTTGTAGGAAAATCAAAGTCTTTTTTTATGGGGCCTGGAGTCACCTTTATCCTTCTCGGTATTCCTTCTTTTTTTAAATTCCTTTTTGTGACATTAAATCAGAATTGACAAAAATGTACAAACTTTGCCCACTCCAAAGGACACCTCCTCCCCACACCTTTCACACACTCTTTCATTCGCTCCCCCACAGTCTTTCCCCATAGGTGTGCTGAGGGCATGGAGCGCATGTGTTGCTGAGTTGGTCTGCGCTTTGCTTGCAGCTTCTCTTGTCCTGTCCTTCCTTGGTTTCAGCAAAGGAGGTTGCAGCTACAAAGCCCACTAAAATCCCTCCTCAACAGCCCGACTCTCTGACACACATCTTTTGTTTTCAGCCCCAGAACATGTGGCATGCCTTTCCCCAAGACAGCTTATCAGCAGACTGTTTGGCATCAGTGAACTAAACTAATCTCTTTCTTCAGTATTTCTTCTTTAACAGGAACCATGGTCCTGTGTATCTTTAAACCTGATCTGACCGTTTACAGTGCTTCATTGTTCGTGCTTTGCATGACATCATCTTGTGCATTTGTTGCAGGGCAATGCTAAAATAAAGGAATGGCTTGGGAAAGGTCGCTCGCTTATCTATCTTTGTGCTTTTGCCTGTGGAAGAGATTGACCAGTTGGTTTGCCTCTTTGGATTTATTTCTCAGCATGGCTCAGTCTGTCTGGCCCATTTCAGCATATAATCATATAATTTGTGTTGACTCATTAATATCTGATAAATAATGTTACCTGTACTGAACTGTGGGTGTCTGTTGTTTTTATTCAGCAGGCCTGGCCCACTGGCACTCAACAGATCCTCATACCATCATCGTGGCAGCAGGTCCCCGGTGTGGCCATCCACAGCTCTGCCCACCAGTCAAGTGTTGCTGAATCTCCCCTGGAAACGCTTCACTCCGACGCTTCCACACAGCAGGGTCACAGCTGGAGGTGGGTCATCCATCAGATCATTTCTATAGTTTTATATTTATTATAGAGATTCCTTTCATTGTTTTTCAAAGTATCTTAAAGAAAATAATAATCAGACATTTGTTTATTTAAAAAATGCATTTTTGCATTGGTCACTGAATTTCCCCTCTGCGATAAATATAGTAATTTTGATTTGATTTTTCATTAGATTACATACATACAGTGGCAAAAAGAACTTGGTGAATCCTTTGAAATGTTTAATGGATGTGTTGAATAAAGTGTTTGTGCTAATATGTTAATCACATTGTGTTTGTCTAGATGCAGATCAGATCACATTTATGACAAATTAATGCAGAAAACTTTGTAACTGTAAAGTGTTCACATCCATTTCTTGCTGCTGTACGACATTGGAAACATATTCTTGAATAACAGCAAAGTGAGGGATGAAACCCAGGAGACAGACCAAACAAAGTAAACACTGACATACTGTGGTTTCCTGATCATTTCTAACACAGTGCCAGAAAAATAAGCTTTCATTGTGTTTCTATTTCATGTCCTGATTTTACCCGTGGTGTCCACCTCTGACCTGTTTGATCTTTGGCCCTTCACAGGAGCACAACCCAAGCCAGGTCCCAGCAGGAGAGGAAGAAGGTGAAAGCCAGACGTGCAGAGAACAGAAACAGGTTGGTAGAGCCCTGCAGGTTTTCATCTTGCTTTGGATTTTTGAGTCATCATCAACCGGGTTTAAGCTTTCAAACCAGATGACACAAAACCAGCGGGAAAAAAAACAGTGTTTATCACTTAAAGCCATTTAAATTTATTGTTTATCACAGTTTATCATGTGTTGACATTTTGTGACAACTGATATTTAAAAAAAATAAAACTTGATGTCATGTTATGAACATGCATATGATAATATGGTGTAAATAATCCAGCACCTCTTCTTATTTCTTCTTTTTGTACACTTTTGTACAGTTAAGGTTACGGACTCTTTCCCCACCTCTCTTCACTTTTATTTTGGGTATAATTAATTTGCCAAAAAAATAGTTAAATATGAATTTGACTGATAGCATATCTCTTTATTAATTCAATTTTTTTTATATAGTTATTGTGAATTATATTGGCAACAATCACCATGTAATAAAAATCTGATACTGTGCCAGCCCTAATAGATTTAAATGATAATAAATATTGACAGAATGAAAAGCAAACCCTTTTTTGCACTTAATGTAATATTCTATGTGCTTGACTGTAGAGAAGTACTTTTTCTAGAGCATAATTATTCCAGTATTTAATGCAACTTTTTGAAATTTTCCTGTCCCAACAGTTTTCAACATATGTTTTTTTTCTCTGTCAAAGCTGAAATCATGTTTGCTTTAGGTTGGAGAAGTCATAATTGGCTCTTGTTTCTCTGTTTAGGGGTGTATCTGCTGCATCATTATTCGGGAGCAGCGGTGTGACTCCGCCCAGCGCCACCCTGTCCCAGCCAATCATCATCTCCGACACCCCCAGCCCAGCGGTCAGCATCATCACTATTCACAGTGACACCGACACAGAGGATGAGCGCAAATTCCATCCTGCCAGGTGAGGACAAGATGCTGCTCTGAAATATTTTACTGAGTTTTTTCTGAGGCTCTTAAACTGAGAACTGCAATAGCTACAGTTCCCATTGGCATCTTATCTCCTCCATCTTGGCTGCACCAGTCCAGTATTTGTAGTTCAGAAACAACATCCTGGCACTTTTCAACGCTACCATGACAATTTTCTCCAGGAGTATCAATTAAAACCAGGACTCACTAAATCAAAATGGGTTTTTTAAGAATTTGATGTAATTTTCTTAATTTTCTTGTAAAATCAACATGGTTCCTCTGTCTCCATAGCGTCGGCCTCAGTCAGCGCACTAACGTTATCAGCTGTGTGACGGTGCACGACTCGGACTCCTCCACAGCCAGCCCGCTGACCCCTCTGCCCCGCACGCTTCACCCAGCTAGCAGCATTTCATCCCGCCAGGCCAAGTCTCTGGCAGTGGTGGCACCTTCAGTCAAAACCCAGGGCTCCGAGCGAGGAGCAGTTTCACGTGGACGCCTGGAGACTGGTGAGAGTCGCTCGGTTACCGCTGTCTGTATGTTATCAGGAACGAGTTTTACTTTGGGTATGAAAGCAGTATAATTGAATAATACTTTGCATCTTCTTACCTTCAGTGAATTACATGAAACCTAAGAGATCATCCAACCGACAGCCCTGCAGCTCCGGGGAGAGCATGGAGCGCCACGGCCTGGTGCCGAGCCAGTCACACCCCTTAAACCTCAGCCAGGTGAGGCTGCTTTTGTGTCCGTGCTATTACAAGCTCAGATGTTGCTGATCAAGCTTTGATGATTAGTTGCATTAAACTGTTGTTCTTTTTTACATTTTGTTAAACCAATATTGAGATAATGGAAAGTAAGAGAGAGAGAGAAAGAAAGAAAGAAAGAAAATAGATTTGGCAATAGTGATATTAAAAGTGAAGAAAAAAACTAAATGGTATTAAATTAAACTGATACAACAGCAATATTAAAATCAAATCAAAAATACAGGAATTAGAAAATAGTTCAAAATAAATGAATACAAATTTAAAGAGATGTAATATATTGTGGAAAAAAACAGTAAAGAATTAAAGACAAGGTTAACAACACCATCCTTTGTTTCTAAAAGGAAACGTGTGTTTTTTAGATGTTTCCTCATGCAGTCCGGCCAACTATCAGAGATGACGTAAGAGTACAAATTCCATTAAACTGTTAATCATTGACAGTTTAACAAACTGTTGATTTATTTCTTGGTACATGAGCAACATTATAATGTTAAATGGGAAAGGGTGTGAACTGTGACTGACTTGTTGGGCACTCATTGAGATGAATTGAGATGGATTTATGTCGACATGCAGAGGAAGTCACAGAGGAGTCATAAGTTACAAAAGACGTCTCCCAAAGAATGTCGAAGCCATATGATGTTTGTATCTGTAGGACACTAAACTGTGATTTTAAAAAACTATGCATTTCTCCTTTAATATATATTGCATCTGAAAATCTGGTTACGAGTTAAAAAACAAGACAATCTTGAGTCCAAAGTGCTCTCTGCTGGACAAACAAAGGAATGGCAGATGGGAAACAAGTTTAGTTTTTACACATCTGCAAACCCATGTGCCAGTACAAACATTTCTTTGATGGGACAAAGGGGCTCCTCTTAACTGTCCCGTTGCAGTGGTCATTAAACTGAAGACTGAGTCTAATTCAAGAGACACATTTAACATGTTTCCAAATTATAAGCGGGATAGGAAAGACAAAAAAACTCTTTTCCCTGACCTTTTCTCCTTGCTTTGTGTTGGTGCAATAGTGGAAATGTACTACTTCACTAGTGGACAATCTCAGAAGGAAACCTACAATATTACATGTTATTTGTTTAACCGCTTGCAGCTCAGAAACTGACTAACATTCCCTGCATGTCATTTCCTGCCTTCTCCTCGATCCAAATGCTCGTATACTGAGTGTTCTTTGATTTCAGGTTCAGCCGGTGGTTTCTTCATCTCAGGAGCGTTCTCACAGTGACTCATCTTTGCGCCGGCAGCCCACGTTCCCTCCAGCCGTCTCCTCTCACTACAACTTCCCAGAGGTGTCGGCTCTGGCCTCGGCCCCCGGCCCCGGCCTGTACGCCTTCCCGGCCTCCACCGCCTCCACCGCCCTCTCCTCAGCTTCTCAGGCCATGGAGCAGCTGCTCGGCCGTGGTCACGCCGGCCACGGACACTCCCCCTCCGCCTATGCAGCAACGTACACCTCATCGTCTTCCTCCAGGAGGGACTCGGCCAGTCGTAAGGATTCTGTCAGCAGCCTGCTGCACGGCCTCCCCGCCGCCTACCAGCACCAGTTTGCCGCCGGTTCTCCGTACATTAGCGTGACGCCCCGGGCCGAGGCTTACAGTGCCTACCAGCTGAGCCCCAGGCGCCTCACACAGTACCCGTACCTATAGGGAGCCACACACACTCTGAACAAAGAAAGAAATCTACTTCCCCTCATACTATGACAAAGGGACATTTAAACTATTTCTAGTAGATTAATTGTTCGTCACATCTTTGTTTGCTGCTTTTGACTCCAAGGCGGCATTTCACCTCACAACTCTTTTGGGTCATTTTTAGTGTTTTTAAAATGTTCTTAGGTATTATTTGATATCATATCAGTTTATTTTCCCTTAACAATATTGTTTATAGCCTGTATTTTATCCCCATTTTATCCAGAAGTATAATTAAGGCATTGTGGTAAATGTATTTTACTCCTGTTTACCTTGAGGTTTTGTGTGAAGAGAGATTATCCTCCTGTCACAAGCTGCGACGACACTTTAGGCGAGCGTTCAGACGCCTGACTCACGAGAGTTTCTCACCACCCTTGTTATAAAGTTTTCACACTAATCCAGTGAGGCCCTGTGTTTTTAGCTAACATAATAATGACTGTACCTTACCCATGTCTGTTTGCTCACAAATATGTCTTTTACTATGTTTTTAAATTATGTTGTCTGTGTGAGAAAGGAAGAGGAAGGTCCATGAAGACGTCGAATAAGAGAAATAAGAGATGTGGTGAAAACTGATGGATTCATGTTTATTTAAGTGCACATGTGATAGTCTGTTAATGTAGTGACAGTGTTTAGGCAGGATTAATCATGTCCTTATGCAATAGAAACTTTTGTTTTTAACTGAGTGCTGAATGTATTTATGAAGTACAGAGGAGTGGGAGCACCATCCTGAGGAATGACGTGAAAAGCTTTTTAAATTGTTTTTAAAAAATAAGATTAACCTTTTCTCCTACTCTTCTCTCCTTGAAATATATAAAAAAAAATCCAGTTTCACATGTACCGAAAAATATTCTATATCTGTGAATCCTGATTATGTAGGACTTGCTCATTTATAAAGATGGATTTATGGCCAGTTTTACTGTTTTTAAATAGGAAAAAAACAGTTTTCCCCCTGTTTTCTCTCCATGACACTTTGGAAAAAGCTCGCTAGGAAGTTGTAACAAACTACCCACACTGTGTACACTGACTGATAACAAGATCATGCAGTTATAAGTCAGTCAAAGGTGGTGCTGTCCACCAAACACACACAATGTATTTCCCCCCAGAAAATGTGTAAAAGTTGCCACTTTGGCTTCAATTGTGTGTGAATATAATATGTTTAAATCCACTGTTTTTCACACCTGGATTACTGCAGTGTGCACACAACCGTCACACTGTTAGTGTTGTCTGATGACAGCTGATCTTTGGTTTCTCCTGCCACCGTCTTTTAGTTAAAGGAGGTGAATCTCGGGATGGCTTCTGTGGGTTATGAAAGCTTTTTAGTAAATCCTTCCCTGTTGTGTTTGCATCCGTTTTGTGTTGTAATGTCTGAATATTTAACTGTATTTCATCTTAACATAGTATAGTTAAGAGGCTATTTGGTAGAACTAATTCAGGGAAAAAAGGTTTCAGCTCAAATAATCCACTGTCACTGTTTTCAATAAAAAATAACCACAAATTCATGTTTGTTTCATTATTCCAGCTTCCTGTCAAACTATGAACTGAACGGAAACAGCAGAGAAAAGCTTTGTGAGTAATTCCTGATAATACTATTTCCCGATTGATTTTTGTTTTCTCTCCAGAAACCTATTGAACCAACTTTTCTATTCTTTTTTATCCTGACATACTTTTTCCACTAATTACATGTTTTGGTTTTTATTTTAAATGGGAAATGGGCTTCCATACTTTCACAAACCTCTGACAAGATCAAAATATTAATATTAATCCCACTTAATTTCTTTACATCTTCAGTTACAGGCATAAACAAACTCACCTGCCTTGTAGTCGCTGCTCAGGGCAAAGATTAGAATAACAAAGTGAAGCTCCCTCACTGTTGTCTTCCCTCAGGTAACTCACAGGGTAAATGAGTTTAACGTTGTCAGGCTCGTGATCCTTCATTCAATTGTACAAACAGCTGGTGTGTCTTTTCACTACGGACTAAAGGGAGTTAATTGGGCTTTTGGCTGCTGAAAGCTGGATCTTGAAGGACTTTGTCATGTCATACATGTAAAACTGTTGTGAGTGCTAATTGAAAAAACTGCATGTGAATATATAGAAAATATGACCATGTGCGTACATAAATGTAGGATTCATTTATATGTCAGGGTGTGTTCATAATTCTTAGAAACATTTGGGATAATGTAAGAAAACCACTTAAATACTAGAATAGGTCTATTAATTCAGTTCAGACTATACCTTTAAATTCTGATTTCTCATTCAATTAATTGATAATAAAACGACACCTCTACCTTGCATTATACTTAAATCTCCCATTTGGTGTTATCATACAGATACTTGGTGGTTTTAAAGGGAATTTCCGAGGAAATCTACATTTTCCATGAAACTAGCCCCGTCAGAAAAACAGATTATGACACGCACACAAGAACAACAACATGAAGCTCCGACAGAAAATGTGACTCATTATCTCAGATGCCACATAGTTGACAAACTAGATCAGCAGGAATCCACTTGTAATTATATATGTATGGCATTCTTAATAAACTGTTATTGGAAAATGGTAAAGGAGGTACCAGGTACCTTTTAGGTAGACTGTATTTTCAATTATTAATTGGAATATAAAAAAAGAAAAGAAAAAAAGTCAAGTTTCTTGTCACTGTAGGAAATTAAAATATCCATTGTAAGATTTTAAGATTTCTTTTCATAATTCATTCAACATGTTTATGGTAGAAAATGTGAATTATTAATTGTTAAAAAACAACAGATGTTAAGAAAATATAAAGGTTCTCTTTATTGTAGTCATTCTAGTCATTGTAATATAGTATGGTTAAAAAAGCATGTCTCAACAAAAAATATTGTCTTTTCAGTTAGTTTGTTCTTTTGCTCTTTGTGAAGCAGTTATGGGACAAAATCTGAAGGTATAAGGAAAACAACAAGATGAGTAAACAATTCATAATTAGGGCTTTATTTATGTTAAATAAATAATTCTGTGCACTCTGTGCTGAAGAATTACGAATCCTTCATGTGAGTGATACATGCAGAGATCCACATCAGATCTGACTCTCGCAGATGTACCAAAACAAAGTTAAACAAATATAAACAAAAATTAACATATATAAATTATTGAAGAACAACACAGAATACAGAAAGAATATACAGCAGAACTGAGAAAATCCCTTAATCCTTAAAACAAGAATATTAAGATGGGCATTAAGATCAGCTTTAGGAAACAATTTAGGACAGAAAATGTAATATTTCACAGTTCGTAGTATTAACATATATACACATAAATCTAATTACAAATTCACAGTTTAAAACATGTTGACTTGCAACCCTTTAAACCAACTTTCAGCACAAAATTAAGGAGAAAGGCTTAGAAATGGTCACACAGCCGTTCAGATCCTTTACAATTGAGGCCCTGCAGAATGTGTGCAGTGCTGCGCTGTAAATGCGCAGTTATCAAGTCTGTCAGGTGATGAGAGAGGGATATGGCACTGCAGATTTCTTCTGTTGTTCAACTGTCAGCAGACGTCCGTCTCTCAGTGTTTTTGCAGCACACAGCTGAACATTACTTGCAATACGGACATCGCACCAGTGTGCCTTGAATTGGACATCAACCCAGCGTGTCTTGAAATAGGACTAAAAAGGGACAGAGAGAGAAAGATATGTTAGCATATTAAGCTTAAGCTGCTCAGATATAAGTATTAGGGGTGACATGGATCTGTATCGATATATAGATCCAATAATCAAAAATCCAATATCAATGAGACAATATCAATACACCCTTATTTTAAAATCACTTTATATTTATTCTTTTTTCATTTAAATGTCAGATATAGCTGATTAATAATAATAATAATAATGTCTTATCATATTTAAGTTTCTCTTTTTGTGTTGATACAAATAAAACAGTTTTGGGTGTATGACCTAGTTAGTAAGTAAGTAAGTAAAATGGATTTGTATAGTGCTTTTCACAGAGAAAAGTACAGGATCAACAGCAGTGTTATAAAAAATACAGAAAGACATACAAAACATAAAAAATAGACAGAGGTCTACCCAAAAGCTAGTTTAAAAAGTGGGTCTTAAGGTGACCTTTAAAGCCTTAGTATCAGCAGACCCAGTCAGGACAGGGAGAGCATCCCACAGTTCGGGGGCAACACCAATTATTGTCTCATATTGCAATTATTATATAAATGTCCATAATCGAACAGATATAATATCGAATCGTAATTATGTAAGTGACGCGACTAATAAGTTGTACCTATTATAATAATAATAATAAAAAAAACTAGGGTAACTCACGATGCTGACTGGATGAGTGTGCTCTTTGTGTCATTTGAATCCTCCGCCGCTTGTTGGTTCCTCGTCTGCTCTTCCTCCACAATATGGTCCCAGATCTCAGTGTTGACCCACAGGGACCCGGATAAGGTGAGGGTGGTTTGGGTGCAGGTGATCCAGCGGCACAAAGGGCAGGACACGCTGCGGATGAAGCCGTCATGCTTGCACAGTTTCTCCAGGCAGAGGGTGCAGAAGGTGTGTCCGCAGTGGAGGACCCGCGGGACCCGCTCACTGCGCGAGTACTCGTAGCAGCACACACAGCACTCGATCTCCTCGGTGTTGACCATGGTCGATTAGTGATGGAGAGGGTGTAGCTGAGACTGGTAGCCGTTTGTTCTGCAAAGAATTAAAAATAAAATAAGGACTTAACATCAGATTTTCAATATCAGAAAAAGTTAGTGAAACGTTGCATTCTTCCTACAACAGAAACGCATCCAGCAGCCCCTTTTAGATCCACACTTACTGTCAGGACTGAGAGGGTCGACTTCACTACTGGAGGTGAAGTGTCTGCTGGAGTGACTGAGACTTGTTATGGCTCTGCTCGGCCTGAGCGCTTTTAAATCCGACAAGACAGGTCTTGTCACACGCCCATTCCAGCTTTCCAAGGAAGTCCTCAGGCAAACTCAGTTCAGAGGAACTACATGACGCCCGGGAGGTGGAAACACGTGGGCTGAACTTGCACAACCCGTTTTGTTGTCTATCATAGTCTATTGTTAACAAGGTTTTATGATCACTTATTTACCCCTCTATTGCATGAATTAGGCTACCTAAAACGTCTATTTATTGTATTACCTAAACATGCTAAAACAATATTCATTCAATACCTTTATTTTTATCTACTGATCATAAACATGTTTTGTTTTTCTTCTTCTTCATGCAGAAGCAGGAGGCCGCCTGCCCAGGCTTGTTGAATGCAAATGTACACAAAGGTAGACATGCATATAATTTGGGCAGGTTTTACTAACTTACATATTTGCATATAGTAGCTATCTGGCAACAATTTAATTGTACCATTTACAGAACACATCACATCTAAACCTTTTCATGGAAAAAAATCGACATACTATAGTATGACTTTTTTTCCAGTTGTTGGAAAGCTCATAAAATTGTGTTTTCTGTCCTTTTAAAAAAAAATTATGCCATAACACATGTCAACAGGCTCTAATAAAGCTACTCTATGAATTCGGGGCATTTAAAAATGTTATGACCTTTTCATGGAAAAAAATCAACATGCTATAGTATGACTTTTTTGTCAAATTTTTGACATCTCATAATATGGTGTATTTCTGTACTTTTTGGACAAACTAAACTACCAAATTTTTCAAAAAGTTTCACCCTGACACGCATCAACAGACTCTAATAAAGGTATCCTGCGAATTTGGTGCATTTTGAAAACATTTTATGTTTTGGCTGAAAAAAAACGACATGCTATAGTATGACTTTTGGAAA
>CAFUXE010000599.1:1143604-1155348 GCA_903364295.1 Serranus cabrilla | reverse complement strand
TGAAAACATTTTATGTTTTGGCCCAAAAAAAACGACATGCTATACTATGACTTTTTGAAAATATGGGCATTTTTCAACATGGTGTTTTTATGTGTCATTTCTGGATAGATTAGGCTCTAATATGTACCAACACACTGAAATTGGGACATTTTAAGCATTCTTAGGCGTTTTAAGTTTAAAGTTGTCTATTTTGAACAGTTTTAGGCAGTTTAAAAATTGATAAATTATAGTCTGTTGATACATATTTGAGCACAATAAGGCTATGTCAAGGTGTTTTAAGTTATACTTGGAAAAAATACAGAATTTCCACATTTTTGTCATTTTTCTACTTGCTATATTACGACTTTTTCCCAGGTTTTGGACTATTTAACATATCACCAGACCAACAGTATAAATGGTTTTAACCTGCTGTTTGTCCGTCAGGTTTATCGTCTGGAGGACTCGTGTTGCCTCTTTACCCTGCAGGGTCACTCTGGGGGGATCACAGCCATCTACATAGACCAGGTCAGTAACACACTTATCTCTAATGCTTTATAATATCATCTCAATATATCATCTCAATTCCACATTGAACTGGAGAATTATTGACTTTTTAAAGCATTATATACTATTTTGTGTCATACTATATACTTAGACCTTTTTATTTGACTTGAACAATTTTAACATACAAGCACCATTTTTAAGACTTATGTCATTTTGGACAACATAAAACTAGAACTAAACAATATTTAACCATAGAAGAAAAAAAAAATGTGTGGACTCACATTGATCATCAGGTTCATGTGAGGACGAAGACTCCCCCTGGCTTTATTTTGCTGTTGTTTTGGTGTGCTCGACACACTGGGCATCTGTGTGAAGAAGAAAAAACGTCAAAAACTATCATAGTGAGATATTAGTATAGTATGTCCCAAAAAGTAGAAAAATGGTCATACTGTACATACACATACTTGCATGGTACCAGAATAGTATGTATGTTATAATTTCTCAGAGATTTGGAAAAACTACGCTATTGTATGTCCAAAAAAATAAATAAAAATATTAGTTTGTCCAGATTTCTGAAGAATTTGAGACAGTTTAATATGGAAAAAAAAGTCCAAAAACACTTAAGAGTAGCGTGTTGTGTATTGCAGTATTATAGTATGTACAAAAAGATCAAGAAAACACGTTATAGTTTGTCAGAGATTTGAAAAAAATGCCTTTGTGTAGTATGTCAAAAAAAGTTTTTTAAACGTTCATATTGTTGTTTAATGGCACAAAAGCATGGTAGCAGTATAGTATGTGAAAAAATATATTTAAATTTTAATTTAAAAACCCCCCGCCATAGTACAGTATTTCAAAAGAAGTTGAAAATCGGTCATAGTGAGGTTTGTCCAAAAATGCAATGAAAGGCTGTAGAATAGTATGTTGATCAGCTTAATAGTATAGTATTTTCAAAAAAAAAAAAAAAAAAANTAGGGTTATAACACCATAGTATATTTTGTTGAAAAAAAGTTAGACAAAAAAGTGGTATAAACAAAAAAAAAAGGTATAACACAGTGTAAAAAGTGAAGAACCAACGATCACTGTGACTGTGTCTCCTCAGACGATGGTTCTGGCGAGCGGTGGGCAGGACGGCGCCATCTGTCTGTGGGACGTCCTGACAGGGAGTCGTGTCAGTCATGTTTATGGTCACCGTGGAGACGTCACCTCGCTCGTCTGCACCACCTCTTGTGTCATCAGCTCGGGACTGGATGACCTCATCTGTATCTGGGACCGCAGCACAGGGATCAAACTCTACTCCATACAGCAGGTAATTAAAAACAGCAGGTATTGTTATGAATTGTTATCATTGGAATTTGAACTTTCCGACAATCCTTAAAATGATAGATTACGAAGGTTTCCATTAGGAAAAGTAACCAAAACAAAGCTTAAAATTGTGATATTTCTGTCAAAATCACTTTATTCCACACAGTCTCATTTAAAAAGTTGCCAAGAGTACTAAAACTGTTTGGATAAATTAGATCCTGTTAGAAACATTAAACTAAACTAAACAAATGGTCACGTGACAAATATTTGGATAGAATTGCAGGCTGCTTACACAGAGCTGAGAGGAGCGGACAGGCTGTAAAAAAAAAACTCAAGACGCAATTTATTTTTCCCCAATACTCATGACACTTTTGGGCACTTGGAAAAGTGATGTGTATATAAATTCCATTTAATTACAATGTAAAAAAATATTTTTTGAGAAATTAAACTTGCGTTTTTTTTCTTTTTTTTATGATTTATATCATTCTAACTGTGTTATTCTGCTCAAAACACATTTGAGTTTTTTTTCTTTTCTACATTTTATTCATCGTGGCCTTGTAGTTCAGTGCTATATATATATATATATATACACATATGTATATATATACATATATATATATATGTATATATATATGTATATATATGTATATATATATATGTATATACGTATATACATATATATATATATATATATGTATATGTATATACATATATATACATATAGCACTTTAGTACATGGCCACGATGAATAAAATGTACAAAAGAAAAAAAAACTTCCTGAAACAGCGTTTGGTTCAGAGGTTTAAGCGTTTTTTGCTTGTGAATAAATAATAAAAATAATCTTACGTGTGCTACATTTTGCTGTGTCCTACCTGACACTCAGCTTTGTCCTCTGTCCTCCCCAGGAGGTGGGTTGTGGGGCCAGTCTGGGAGTGATCTCCGAGTCTCTCCTGGTGACCGGGGGCCAGGGATGCGTCTCCTTCTGGGACCTAAACTTCGGGGACCTGCTGCAGACGGTGTACCTGGGCCAGAGCAGCGACGGCCAGGGCGTCCGTCAGCTGCTGGTGCTCGACAACGCCGCCATCATCTGCGACTTCGGCAGCGAGCTCAGCCTGGTGTACGTGCCCTCTGTGCTGGAGAAACTAGACTGATGAGAGACAGATGGCAGTGGGAACAAAAACATGCACTCAGAACATCCTTCCCCTTCATCACCTCCCTGTTTTGCTTTCTGTTGTTGTTTCTGACACCCAAAGGAGACGCGGTCATTAGAACATGTGCATACAGGCTTTTTTTTTTTTTAGATGTTTTAACTACAAGTGTGGATGTATTAAGCAAAAAAAAGCTGAGGACTGATTGTGCAACCTGCTGCATTTTGGAGTAGGGCGACAGACCCTCGCTCGTGAATTTTGGACATGTACGAGGGGCATGAGGTCTGTTCAAGAAAAGCTGGATGTTTCTCACTTAAAGAAGATCCACCAGTCACCAGTTTGTGCTTTTTTTAATGTGTGTGTGTGTTTGTTTTGTGGCTCTGCCCTCTATGCTGCTTACATGGGTGGGGCTTCACTGTAACCCCCACCCGCCCAGAGAGGAAGATAAAACTGTCTCCTTATTTTTTAATATTCCTGCTGCCTGTTTTCGCCCGACAGCGAAGTGCAGCCACAGCCAGCTCTGCAGGTCTACGGCCTGTTGGGATGAGCTGCGCGGTTAAACGTGTGTGTGTGTGTGTGTGTGAGACTGAATGAATAAATCTAGGTCCTTTTTATGGCAACATACTGCTGAGAACAAAAATCGATGTATGGATGAAATGTGTGTGTGGTTGAGGGAGAACTGGTGATTACTGTATAAAGTAAACCTCCATAGGGGGCTGTTTTTATATGTATAAATCTATTATTTATTAGCGATACATTTTTGAATAACAGTTTGTTTATGAATGGCTAATACCGGCTCTTAAACAAGAATATAACAATGTGGAAGTCATGACATTAATGTAAGACGGTGATTATTTGTGGGCGGGGTTTGGGGCGTTGGTTATAAAACGATTACTTGTGATATTGAACTGGAAACACTGAAGTGTTGTGATGGAGTTGGGGGCTGTAGTAGAGAAGGTTCCTGCTTTCACCCCGGCCTCGGCCTCTGATCCTGGGGTTACTGATGCTGTACGAGGCCCCTGCATGCTACACCTTCATCAGGCTACCTCCGTTTTCCAAACTGCTTGAATTTTGGATGAGAATACTGACTTTGACTTTGTTCTGTCATTAGCTGACGTCACGTTTACATTGACTCGTATTTTTTATATAAATTGTGCCCTCGAGATTTTTTTTTGTAAAATCACCCTTGGTTCAACTTTTTCCAATTCTGCATTTTCATTTGGGCCACAAATAATAACAGATCTCATGTTGTTGATGGAAGCTAATTGAAGTTTGTCTTAAAGGGAAAATTCGCCCCCATTTATACAGATATGCAATCAGTGTTGATGGATAATTTAGTCAATAATAATGCGATATTGACCGAGAAAAAACAAGTTATTCAACAATAAGACAACTTCTGAATTCAAGTTTCTTTCCCTCATCAAATTAGACAAGCTTAATTGCCTTGTTAACTCACCATCAAACTCTTGATTTAACGACACAAAAAGAAAATAAAACTCACCAAACGTTTTTGGGTTAGTCTTTCCACTGTTCCTCCAATCATCATCGTCCCTGTCGACCGTTTCCTCCCGCTGCAGCCTCAGTCGCTCCAGCTAATGCCTGGATATCCAAGTCAGCCAAAACACTGTAAAAGAAATCCTTAGCAGTCATATCTATGCTATTGAAAAGTGAGGTGGTTTTCAATTGGAGCGAAGGAGCATCACTATGCCCCACAACCCAGAAAAGTTAAAAGTTCTTCTTCGATCCCAGCCAAGTCATTGTCACGTCAAATTATGCAGCTGGTATCCAGAAAAACAACAGATTTTGCAGCTGCAGGTGTTTTTGAAACTATGTTGCTAAATCAGAAAGAGATAAGGTTGAAAATTGCGAATGTTCCCTTTAAAACCTGTCCTCGTCTGCAGCCAGTGAGTGAGGATACGAAGAAACAAATACATCAACAAATTGATAACACACAGCAGCTGTTTGTGACCCTGTAAACTAATAAAACTTAACACAGATACTCTGGTTAAAACAGCTTGTAGCATTTTAGTTCATTTTTGTCTACCACTGGTTCACAGAGAGAAATATCACTTTTGCCAAACTGAGTAAGAGATTGGATTTTATTATTATCCTAAAATCTGGAACCTGGATGTTCTTCCATTAGAAATATTTCTTTCACACTTAAAAAATTACTTTGCCAGGTACGCACAACCACGGAAGTCTTCAACAGGTGCTGGACCAAACAGGAAACATACAGAATTTTTTTACACTGTTTCTGTGCTACCGAAATAATCGTTTTTTAATTTGCTGTTACTGTTCTGATTAATTATAAATCATGAGACTTAAAACATATTTCTACAAACTTCAAACCATGTGCAGAACTCCAAAAGATGCCTTTAAGTAGCAGGTATCTGCTCTAATAGGTTAAAAAGCATGTTGTCATTGCAATTTGTTTTCAGATCTGTATTTGTACGAATGCTTTGTCTGTTTGACTGAAATGTTGCACAGAAACAGTGTGCTTATTCTACTGTTTTTATGCCTCAAAACTAATAGAAAAGTACAGAAATTGGTTTAAAATTCAGTGGGCGGAGCCTAAGAATACACTGGTATTGCACTGTATAAATTTATAATCTGGCAAGTATTTCCAATTCTGCACAAAACGAGCAACTGTTGACCTGCTTGGTATTGTAACCTGTTAACTTATTAGCTTGTGTTTTCTGTTAGTCGAGGACGCTTTAGAACCTGGAAATGTTTAGTTTGTAGCATTTTTTTTTTAACTTGTTTTCTAGCAATGTGAATTTGATTTACAGCGAAGGTTGGATGTTTTGGGAAATACGCTTCACATGATGCGATTTCAGGCAGTTAAATGAGATCGATCAGAGTACAGATAACTAAAAGCTGATTAGTAAACTTAACACAAAGGCTGGTTTCCAGCTGATCAGCTGGCTTAAACACAACTTTGTAACAACTTTAAAGTTCAACACTTTGCTCATGTCTCATTTGTTTGATTTTTGCTAAAATCAAACATCAGCTTTTGTACCAAGTAAAACTAACCTGCTGTAAGCTTAACGATATCCATCTTTTCATCTAACAAAGCCAATTAAACCATTTCCCAAAATGTCCAACTGTTCCTTTAAGGAGGGAGCGTTGGTGTCTTTTGAATGTTTTGGTTCATCACACATGGACTTGGCCTTGAAACAATCCATATCCAACTGTACTTTGTCTGTTCAATTCATTTGGTTCTGCCAGATTTATTTTAGTAAACTGTGCTTGTTAGCGCTGCTTCAAACATACCTTTCCATCCTGTTTCTTTCATTCATCTGGCTGTCAGTGTATCATATCAAAAGCGTGTGGGAGCAGCCACGACCTCCTTCTATCCTCGGAGTGGTTAAAGCAGGAAAGGGAACATTTCCTGTGGCTGCATCCTCACAGTAACAGCAGGACTCTGATATTTAACGCTTTGTGGTCCACGTGTGATCCTCCACCGGCCGCCTAAACAAGTAGAAATCAGATTCTGTATCATTTTGTTTCTCACTGTTTAGACAGCTGTCAGGAAATGAGAGCAGTGAAGTGTGTGAATCCCCAGGTCTGCTCCCAGAGCCTCCTCCTTCATTGGCTGGCTACAATCTACGCAGGCTGTAGTAGTGGAGGTAACTTATTTACTATTTTGTAACACAAAACAAACAAAAAAAGCGCAAGACTTTGTACTAATTTTCAAATAAAGAGGCTTTGATACCACAACAGTTGTCTGTCTACTGGATTTATTTAATATTTTTTACAATAATGAGTGATTAGTGAAAGTTTACCAGAGGGACATTTGGAATAGTCTAACTTTATTTAAGATATTTACAGTGTTACACATGAAGAAAAATAATCAACTTGTTAAGACGTGCTGATTTGGATGCTGCTCTGTGTTACCATGGCGACTGAGCTGTACACACTGATTGAGTGACAGGTGTCTGTGTCCTTGGAGAAGCTCCACCCAGCTCCTCTGGCCTGCCTGCAAGTCCATGCATCCTTTATTCCAGTTACTAAAACACGATCGCAGGCCAGCGCAGAAGGGAGCAGCCGAACACCATCACACCCTGTGGAGGGGCTATGAGAGTGGAGTGCATGCTGGGATTTTTTTTTTTTTGAGGGGGAGAAACCCAGATCTGGTGCTGGGAGTGCAGAACATCCACACGTAGAAAGAAAAGCAGCAGAGAGTGACAAGAGGAAACAGACGAGTGCATAGAGATCTGGTCCCAGAAGCCACCGGTGATGGAAGGAGAAGCAAGTGTCTCAAACGTCAAAACTGAACCCCTACCGTCTGCCACCAGGCACGTCTTGGTAATCAACACCGCTAAATGTCTCACACTCTCAGGATTCAGTGTGTTTTCTTCTTCAAAGCAGGATTAGAAAGAGCTACAGGCCTCCGCTGACACCTGGTGGTAGAGAGAGAGAAAGAAAGGCAGCAGTCCGCCGGCTCGCCTCAGCGCTTGCCGAGGCTCCACAGCGGGTCCAGGCTGCTGAGGGGGTCGTCGCCCTCCTCCCCTCGAGTCCCGTGCAGACCCTGACCCTCCGCCGGCTGCAGGAAGCTCTGCTTGGTCACCCGCTGCTTGCCCTTCCCCCCTCCCTCCATGGAGAAGGCCTCGGGCGTCAGCGCGGCCAGCAGCTCCAGCGACGACGGCGCCGGAGCGGAGGAGGCGGGAGGCGGGCTGACGCTGGGCGCGGCCTCTGGGACCGGCTGGTGGTTTGCTGCGGGTGGCGTGGAGGGGGAGGCAGCATCCAGGCCGTTGGGTGGCGGTGGCGGCGGTGGAGAGTGGGCGGGGGAGGAAAGCGGCGGGCTGAAGGAGGAGGGCGGCTGAGGGTCTGTGGGGGGGCACGGGTCCTGGAGCTGCTGCACGTCACTCAGTGCGTCGAGGCCGGGAAAGATGGCGGCGCCCGGCTCCTCCAGGCCGCACAGGGACTCCATGGCGGGGTCTGTGGCGCTGGGCGGCCGGATGCTGAGCTTGGCGATGGTGGCTTGGATGGAGCTGATAGGCATGTCTCCACCGAGGACGATGTCCTGCTGGGACTCCTGTCTGGAGTAAGGCTGCAGAGGGAGGAACGTTTTAATAAACAAATAAACATATTCACCTTTATTTCTGGTTTCACATTGAGATTATTATTTAACTGACTGGAAACATTGTACATTTACTGAATTTTAAATATAATTCAACTGAAAAAAAAATCTACACTGTTTTATAAATATTTACAACAGAAATTATAAAAATAAATTAGATAAGCACCAGTCTAAGTAATAATAAACAGCTCTACTGAATATAAATCAAAATGTACCTCATCTGACCAGAACTCGTAGAATTCCTTTGGAACAATCAGGTGAGCGAAATATAAAATAATAAAACATTAAAATTAAGTTCAGAATGATTTAACAGATTGGAGGGAATGGGAGTTCACTAGAGGAACTAATTCTCCTCTACTGCTCTCACAGCTACATTTCCACATCAAATACGTTTAATCAATAACACTAATGTGGCTGTACTGGAATAAAGAAATCCTTATTGGAATACAACTCAAATGTGCAATTTTGTTGACTAATAATCAGTTGATTTTATTAACAGATCAGTAAAAATGAGCTTCTTCATAAAGATTCATGAAAAAGCATAAATCTAAATTTTGAGTTTTTGTGCATAACAAATAACTCATGGACTTAGAGGAATCTTTAGTCGTCGAAACACTAATGTTGTTTTGGTCTGACTAAGATTTCCTGAGTGTCGGACCTTGGTGGCTGCAGAGTTGGTGCTCCTGCTGCAGGTGGCGGTAGTGATGCCGTGTCTCTGCAGGACCTGCTCGGCGTGCTTCAACACGGCCTCATAGCAGAACTTCAGGTGGAGCTGAGAACAGACAAAGAGAAGATTCAAATCAAGCTTTTAAAGTTTGAAAATAACCTCAATATTTGACATCACAATTATCATTTTCAAATCAAAGCTTCAGATCCACCTGCTGAATCAAATACACACATATCCAGCCCTGATTTAATGTATTTACTCTGCTACAGGCTTCATTTTTAGCTCCATTTATTTTTTATTTTATTATCACCATCTATTGCATCATTTTATGTAATATTTTGTCTTTCACCTTGATTCAACTTGTTGTTAAAAACATGTATAAGCCCATTAGAGTCTTGTCTCTTACTGTAAACCCATTTAATGAATTTGCTGATTTTACTCATGTTAATGGAAATTTTTAAAAAATATCTTCACCCTGTTGTTTAGTCACTTAGCACGATACACATATAATTTACAATAAATTGCATGAACTATTATATTTTTTCCTGAATCAGGTTTCAAAGCTGCAGGATTTATCTGTGACGAGGCACATGAAGTCACCTTAGTAACAGCTGGGAAGTCACTTTTCACGACATTTTCATTTTTATCACATTGGAATTAATATAGTCATAAAATCTTAAAAAGAAAAACTGCATCCAATGAATCTGATCTCCTACCAGCCACCAGGAGGAAATGTATTTCTGAGGAATGCTCAGTGGACTGACCTTCTCCTGCAGCATGTTCTTCCTCTGTTGTCTCATCTTCTTCACCAGCAGAGGAAGGTCTGGGATCCCGTTTCCTGCCTCCAGCTCCTGCAGCGCAGCGTACAGCAGACAGAAAGCGCCGGTGCGGCCCACGCCCGAGCTGAGGCAGACAGAACGTAACTCTTAACACACTGAGGAGCCCAAACAACTCTCTGATTGACTGCATGATTTAAACTGAACAAACAACACGATTTGTATGTATTTTCTAGATGCCATTTAGGACGAACACTATATTTACTAATCACATCACACCACTGTCACTTATTTTATTATCAGTGCTCTTGCCAATCACACACTAAAAAAAAAAGCTAAAAGTATCTTGCAGAATGAGCCACTAATTTAAAATTTTGCATCATTCGGCATCTTAAATATATTGAGAGATTACAACCAACATGACACACACTCACCTGCAGTGCACCACGACAGGTGTGTGTAAGGGCCTCTGGTGGAGGTAGTGTCCATGAACCTCCTGGATGAACCGCAGCAGGTTGCTCTTGCTGTCAGGAAGACCCCTGAAGAGAAATAACTTAAGGTTAGAATAATAACTCAACAGCAACGTGTGTATTTACTGTGGAAGCTGGTAAAAGACAGTGAGTGACTCACAGCTCGGGCCAGGAGGTGAACTGCAGATGGACGACGGTGCGCTTCAGGCTCTGGTCGCGGTACTGCAGGCTGATCATTCGCTCCACGTGCGTCGGCGCCGTCTTCTGCGTGGTTAGGCTGAGTGTGATTGGTCCCTGAGAGAGCTGCTGGCCGCGCTCTGTGGGGAAGTAACGCACCACCTTTCCCTGGGAGAGAACGAGAAGAGAGCGTTTAAAAACACAGACGTGTAATCTAACAGAACAGGTGAGAGGAAATGCTGTTTAATTTACAACACATCTCATCCTTCAAAAATGTAAAATATTAACAGAATGTTTCTGGAATTCTAATTATTATTTATATATATTTTTTTATATCTTTATAAAGTTATAACATTTTCACCAAAGCAATATTTATATGAATTAGGCTGGACATTGTGATAAAATTGTTTTCTCGAATGTGGTTTTAAAAAAGGACAAGAACTCAGAACTTAAGCCTTTAAACCAACAAGGACAAAAAGTCCTTTAAGAGCTCAGAAAATGTTTTTAATTTAGTTATCTACAACTGGGCAAACCATCTGCTGAAGAAGATCTTTTTAAATTATTGAAATGTTCAAAACTACTAAATGACACTCCAAACATTTAAATAAATACATAAAAATAAAAGCAAAAAAAAACTAATAAAATAAAAAAACACAGAACTGTTAGCTCAAAAAAATTGTACAATACAAAAATACAATAACTAACTAACTAAATAAATAAATCAAAGGTTACATGCTTCAATAAATCCAGCAGATTCTGCAGGATACCATATGTTGTTTTAATCACTTCCATATGAATCACAGTGTAAACTAAACTGAACCCAGTTACCTTCTCCAGCTCCTGCTCTGAAACCAGCATGACGACCAGTGAAACCTTCTGCTCGTACACCATCAGCCAGAAGTCTGCCGCTGTGCCGGTGAGCGGAGCCTGAGTGGCGATAAGGCGCGGGCAGTATGGCGACAGGTCCTCCACGTAGCTGGCGTTGATGTAGTCATCTTTTCCTGACTGCAGCACCACGCGGTTCAGGTCGTAGGGCATGACGTCCTGGTGGCGGTTCTTCATGGTGTAGCAGCGGGCGATAGCGATGGAGAGTTGGCGGGCGTCTTTCTCCTGCTGGTCCTGAAGCTCTTTCCAGCGGGCGTCCAGCACCGACAGGCCACCCTCGCTCTCTGACGGGTGCTCCAGAGAATCCACCTGCGCTCTGTAGCGCTCCAGTTCACCGTGAAGACGGGCGACGCGCTCCGGCGCTTGGTATGGGTCACCCTGGATCAGGAGAACTGCCTGGGAGCTCTTCTTGCGCCGCTCTCCATCCTGGGGGTCAGCTTTGGTGGGTTGGAGGACATTGGTCGGGGCCTTGGTGCCTCCAGGTTGGCTCTCAGGGCTGGAAGAGAGGAGGTCATCTGTGCTTGAGTTCTGGCGCTGAAACAGCGACGTGGAGGGAGAGACAGCCGAGGGGGAGGGAAGAGTGGGTGGAGCTGTGCCTCCTGGGGTGGGAGCTGGTGTGGGTCTCTGCTGGGGGTTCAGACTCAGGGAGGTAGGACCTGGAGAGGGCGATGGGGAGGGAGAAGGTGAAGGGGAAGGAGGGACAGCGTTGGGCGGTGGAGCCACTGGAGGACCTCCAGGAGAGGGCTGGATTAT
>CAFUXE010000599.1:1110792-1142217 GCA_903364295.1 Serranus cabrilla | reverse complement strand
TCCAGGCTGGAGCAGGCGGAGTCGGTGTCTGAGGCCTTCGGCTTCAAGGAGGGCTTGGCTGCTGTGGGCCGCGCTGGGGGCTTCTTCTGGGTCTCTCTGAGTACAACATGAACATCAGGGATTGAAAAACAACTTTCACCTTTCGCAGAGGGAAGGACACATTTTCCATTAAATTGCCTTTTCTATATCTAAAGGTCAGTGTTGTGAAATGGAATATGTTGTTTTTGACTTTATGACAAGGCCGATATTAGAACAACAATCTATAAAGAAACTACAGTGTTGGCAAGAAATCACATTTACAGTAGAAATAATAGAGGAGCTGAAAAAGTGTCGAAAAAAGAGTCGACCTAGGGCTGTCCCTTAGTCAACTAAAATTTCTTTCTTCAATTAGTAATTATTAATTTAGTGTGTTTTTTCATGCATTTTGAACAGAAACATTTGGGCAAATCTCTGGTAAACTTTGTGTGATTCTTTGCAGAGAAAATTAAATCACCTAATGTATTAGTTAACAAAATCGTATGAGTGCTAGTCAACTAAGAACCTCTTTAGTTGAGGATAGAGCCCAACAGATGTATCAGTTGATAGATCAGTAGACAGATATTATCGGCCGATATATAGCAGTATTGTGGTTCATAATCACCAATATGTACCATTATGAAAACTTTTTTTACATAATAAATAATGCAGGAAATGTGACTTAGAATTGTTGTTAGCTATTCATTTTTTAAAATCTTTTAAATTAATAGTCAGCAATTGACTGAACCCATATCAGGTATTGATGAATTCCCCTCTCTAAGATCAGTATTGGTATAAACATTTTTTTTTTTTAATATAAATTATTAAAAATCCCATATAATTCAGGCTCTTGTGACTTAATATTCAGTTTTCTTGTATTCCAGATTTAAAACCTTTAAAATTTCACTCCTACAACCAAAACTTCATCATTTCAATGTCTGCCTTACTTTTCCAGCGCGGGCTTCCTCTCCTCCGCTCTGCTCTGACACAGATTCTTCGCCCTCTCCAGCAGCCGTGACGATTTGGCCTCCAGGTCCTCGTAGAAATCCTTCCCCTCCTGTGACTTCTTCATCAGGTCCTCGTATGCTTCGTACGAGCCCACCAGTCCCTGGACCGTGCTGTTCCACTGCTGCTCCGTCTGGCTCAGGCCTTTGCGGACCGACGCGTACTGGACGTTGGCCTCGGTCAGAGCCTTCAGGATGTTCTCCTGAGCTGCCAGGTTCTGGTCGATGTACACCTTCACCTGCTCGTACTTCTTCAGCTGCTCCTCGAATATACGCTGGAAGGACATTGTTGGTAAGATATTAAAATAATGGCTTTAAAAATGCTGTCAGTGTTTTGAGTGGACTTCAGGGAATCCTACCTTCATGTCGGCTCTTTCTGTGGTGACGAGCGTGGAGGTGATGTCGTCCTGCTGGATCAGGTCGCGGAGCTGCTTCTCCAGAGAGCCTCTCTGCTCCCTCATTTCCTGCACCTTCCCCAGGATCCGCTTCATACACTGCAGCCCCGCTACCTCCTCTGCACACACGTACACACACAGGGTCACACAAACAACCAATAACAACATAATAAGACAGAAATGACACATCTGATGCATCCATTACATCTAACGAACCTGTTCAGTGTTTTAAATCTCATTTTTCTAACCGTGAAGCCCATTCTAAGTCTAGATTTGAAAAATGTTATTGAAAATAAACATTGACTTTAGACCCAAATCTGTAGGTTAATAAAATAAGCTACATATTGTACCTTTTGTATAGCAAAAATGCTTCATTTTACCACTGAACATCTGAAACTTCTTCCGCTCATTAACAATAACTTAAACATGAAAATATTTCCACAATTTTAAATTTTCAGTTTTGACTATTTTCTAGTTATTTTTGCTTTTCTTTCTCTCATGTATCAACATTAAATATACACTGTTGCCCATGAAGTTGGAATAAAACATTTTGTAACTCTTTCCATGACATGATAGTGACACATGATTTATTCTTGACAGATTAAGTGTTTATGGATTGTAACGTAATTTTATCACTGCACCTGTTATAAAGTGATTATTGATGCATTTAAATAGGAATAAACAGGATTGTGTCTCAAAGCAAAATTACTCCAACTCTATGGGCGACAGTGAATGTGGCTTTGAAAAGTGCTGTTCTAGCAAGACAAACAATTTGAAAACATCACTGAGCTGGGATATTATAAAACTATTTGTTGCATATCTTATTTTATAGAGCAAACAATAAACTGATTAAATCAAAAGTAAATAATATTGAGTTTATTATTCTGCTTTACACTGATAAAACGTATCAAAACCTGTCAAACTGTCGGACGTTGTTGAGCAGAAAACCTTCATCCAACACAAACCCTGACCATCAAACACGCGCTCACCTTCGCTGAGCTGGGGTCGGGGCAGGGCCTCCTTCAGGCTTTCCAGCGGCCCCCCCAGCAGACGCAGGTTGCTGATGTGCAGGTTCATGGCCCGGTGGAGCTCCGTGTTGGTGAAACTGGCCTTCTCGTGAGCCTCCATGTACTTCTCCAGGTCCCTGCGGATCTCAGCCAGAGCCTGGGCCTGCGCCGCCGGGTGCACCTCGCCCGCAGCGGGGCCGCCGACCTCCTGGAGGGCTCGCTCGCCGCCCTCATCCGCCTCCAGGACGTCTCTGATCTCCTTCAGTGAAGACTCCACGTCAGTGAAGACACCAGAGAGCCCTGCAGAAGAAAAGGCGTTATTCACACGACACACAGGAAGTCATCAAGCACACAGTTAGGGTGCAGTGTGTGTGTGTGTGTGTGTCCACTGACCCTGCATGGACTGGATGAGGCTCTTGACGGTGTCGGGTCGGACACTGAGAGCAGCACACTTCTCCATCAGGATGGGAGGGATGTGACTGTACATGTCCAGGTTGTCCACTGACTCCGGCTCCAAACCCAGAGAGTCCATGAACTGCCTGCAGGAGGAGACGAGATGTCAGCTCATACTGACACAAAAATAATAATAATACAAATATTCCTTTCAGTAAATCGCTTTTACTTTATGGCATCAACTTGTGTATAAAACAGCCTAAAAGATACCAATGATCTGTATATGTATTGTTTTTTATCCATCTTATGTGGATTTTATTTAACTACTATTGTTAAATAAATAAAATATATTTTATTGTTATTTTATTGTCATCAGTTTTATTGTTCTTTCGTCTTTTTAATTGATCTCATCTAGTGCTTTAATCTAGTTTTTATTTCACTCTGTTTTACTACTTTTACTGTTTTCATTTTATCACATTTTCATCATCTTGTTGCCTTAGTCTCAAACTGTTAAATCGTTTTTCTTCTTTTCTGTTGTTTTAATTGTTTTTCACAATTTATTGCGGACCAGAATTTGAAGCTCATAATGTACTCACTCTAAAGTTTCATTCTTGCTCTCGATCTTGACCATGACGTCCCTCAGCAGTTTGGCCTTTTCCTCACTGGAAAAGCACAAACAGATATTAATAAACCTTCTTTATGCCTGAAAGTCTGAAGCAACACCTGAGCCTCCGCTGAAGGTGCCCACCTGTACAGCGACGAGGCTTCATGAGCCGCCATCGGCACCAACTTGGAGAACAGGTCCGGTCCGGTGACACTGGGGTCTGTAGGGTTCACTGGGAGAGCTTTGACCAGCGGGGCGCCTGGAGGCACAGAGGGGATGGTTTTACTGGGACAGTAACATCGAAACTAAAAATTTTTTTATAAGGAACAGATTAATAACAAATGACAGATCAAAATCAACAGAAACACTGCAACAATAGTATTTATATTCTAAATAAAAAAATATAAAAGCTTTTGATTTCAATTACTGAAATCAAAAGCAGTTGTTATAAATCAGTCATTTAAATTTGAACATATAGCTTTAGTTTGGTAGATTCTCGAAATAATATGGCAATCATGTCACACGCGTGATGTCTGACAGGAAAAAAATTATTTGAATCGAAAATTTAATCAAATTGTGACCTTCAAATCTCAATAACCGGCAGATTAAGAAATTGTGTAAATAATCATAAATTGAAAATAATTTACTAATGAGCAAAAAACTTATTTTTGTCAGCCACATTCTTGTAAAAATTTTAATAAAAAAACATCAAAATCACACACTACTTAGACTATTTAACCAAGATGGTGGCAAATACATTTAAAATAGGGACAAATCCAGAATAAAAGTTTTAAAACCTGATTATCTCACTTATTTTCACTCACAGTTTTGCACACCAACTGTTATAGAGACTGAGCAGGTGTGCCCTGATAGACAAAACTGTATCTGAATCTTAAACATAATCCATGTAACAAGGCCCAGATTCTACATCGGTGAAACCTGCTGAGTCACATACTATTAACCTGCAGGAGGACACGCCAAGTTTAAACACAGCCACACTCTGTTCTTATCACTTTGAATACATACATCCAACTAAATATTTATGCAAATGCAGCTTTGCATGCACACGGTGATAAAGCCACTGTGAAGCGTGTTACCTTTCACTGAAGCCAGAGTCTCCAGAGAAGGAACGGTCTCATGATAGATGAAGTCATTGTCCTTTTTGGCTGAATTAAACCTGCAGGTGAAGAGACAACATTTTAACTTAGATTTCTACAGGAACATTCAAGAGAAAGACACCAGTGAAAACACCAAAACACTCACTTTCCCCCGATGACGTCCATGGTGAACCTCAGGGCCTCCTGCACGCTGTCAGGTTGACCCTGATTGTTCCAAGACAACAAAAAGGAGAGTTAGTGTGTGTTCACATTGTTTTCCTAAACTTAAGACATCTGAAGTTATCTGATCCTGTGGCTGGGAAATGAGTGCCGTTCTACCTTGGCCAGCTTGATGGCTTCAGTGAGTTTGTCCATGGAGCTCTGCAGGTACGCCAACTGTTGGAGACACAACGTTTAATCAAGCAGCAGAAAGAAATGCAGGAAGAAGAAGTGGAAAGCTGGAGTAAGAGAGAGAAAACAGCCAGACACTCACTACGACTTCAACAGTAATACTAGATTAAAGAAGACACAAAATAACAGGTCATAAGAATAATTTGTTAAAAAGAATAGAGATTTTATTTGACCTTTACTTGCAAAAGTGGCTCAGAATTTAAATATTTTCCTACATAAAATGTTCAACAATTGGCATGCTTCGTTTGCAGAAAACATATCTTTTAATCACTTTTTATACTTGCAAATAAAGGTTGAATTTAGAATTAGTCAACTAATCAATTAATCAATCAACAGAGAAATTAGCTAAAGTATCTTCATAATCGTTAAAAAGTTGCAGCCAATAAAATATGGAGATTTCCTTTGTCTTTCTTTATTTCATATCATAATAAACTGAATATATTCGGTTTAAGACACTTTGAACAGTTACCTAAATAAACACCTTGGAGAAGCTGTCTTTCATTTTACAGTTAATTGAGAAATGATAGAATAATCATTAGTTGCAGGCCTAGTTACATTTTCATGAATTCTTGAAACCTTCTTGAAACAGACAGGCTTATCGTTATCATTTCTGTCTGGAACAATTCAGTGACCAACAGTTAACGAGCCAACAGATCTCAGCCTCAGCACGCTGACATCAGATGGAAAGAAATCCAAAAAGTGAAATTTGGTCCTACCCGCTCTCCGTACTTCTGCTGCTCCTCGGCCTGTTTTCCCATGTGAAGCTGTGGAGAGAAAACAAAACTGTCATCATATAATCAAACGCCAATACACGGACATGTTTGTACATGCATTGAATTACCGCATTGAATTACCACATACACACTCACACACACTCACACTCACACACACACTCACTCTCAACAATTAGACTCACATGTGCAATAGAAGCAAAGTAGTAGATCTTCATCTGAACCAGTTTTTTCCAGTCTTTCTGAATCTTTCCCAACATTGACGCCGTCTCAGAGTTCTCCAGAGCCCTGCAGGCCTCTTTATAGTAATCCACCACCTGCAGCACAACAGCCAATAGTTATTCACCAATATCTGAATTATTGATTGATATGATCTGATTAAATGTGATAAATATTCAACAGTATGACCTGAGCGCTGATGCGAGCAACCAGGAAGCTCTTCCTGTTGTCCAACATGGACTTCTCCAGCAGACACTCCTGAGCCTGGCCCTGGGAGACAGACACGGGTGGGTGAGACCTTTATCTGTGTGTGTCTGTGTGTGTCTGTGTGTGTCTGCATGTGTGTCACCTACCAGCATGAGGTTGATGTTGAGGTTGAGGATCTGGTGGCTCATGTCCACGCTGAAGTTGTGGCTGAAGTGATCCCTCAGGTAGGAGAACGCCCCGGCCGAGCACTGGAAGTGTGTGCACGACACCTTCATCCCCTGGACAGGCAGCAGAGGGTCAGCGGGCGGTTTGTACACACACATGTGCATGCTGGATGTGTGTGTGTGAGTGTGTCTTACCTCCTCAGATACTCTGTTGTCCATGGCTCCCAACATGGAGTGTAGGGCCCCTGCAGGGAATCCACAGACAGGTTCAGGTTAGATTCACAGTCAGAGACGTCAAAACTCCAGCAACACTTGAATTATAAAGAAAAACTGTCAGTTTTCATCTCTTCAGACTTTTCCCTTTTTCCATGCACTTTGGAAGTAAGTGACATGAAAAGCCATGACTCTGCTTTTCATATTCAGGAAATACTGGCCAGCTTGGCACACATGTTGACTACTCTTTGCAGTTTCCTTACAGTAACTAAGTTTAAGTTTCCTTTAAAATATATCTAACTGCATTTTTGTAGATGTGTTGTTGATATAATAGTCGATATGTAGCTAGAGCTCAAACAATTAGTTGATTTACAGAAAATTAATCAGCAACTGTCTTGATAAATAATTGTTAATTGTTTGTTAATTACAAGTCTTTTATTTGGCAAAAATGTTCTCAAATATTAGAATCTGACAGTTGGTAGAGAAAATAATCTGCAGTTGAAATGCAAATCAAATGCAGATGAGACAATTATTGCTGGAAATGTGGAATCTTTGCTACAAAAAAATTAATCAGATGTGAAAAATATAATAGTTTTACTAACTTAAAAAAAAAACCTTTGACCACAAAATAAATGTTTTTATGATTTAGATTTGTTAAGACACTTTTTTTTAAAACTAGTTCACAGAAAATCATGTGTTTTTACAGTCCGTCTTTTAACAAGATTTTGCAAAAATAAATAATTATAAACTATAAAATTTAGCAACATGTTTTTAACCAACTATAAACTTCTCTTCATGAATTAACTCACCAAGATTGTAGAGGATGCAGGCCTGCTCATAGCTGATGTCATCGTGGGTGACTGTTTTTCCAGAGAAGATCTCAGTCCTGCACACAAACAAAATGGCATTAAAATACAGTGGACATGAGTGTGTATACATGTGTATTTGAAAACTATACAGCTTCAAAGTGATGACACACTAGCTTGATATATCACATAAATTAAATGTATTAAGGTTACGCTGCTGCACCAAAAAGAGGAAGTTAATATTAGAGATAGATGAAATGTTAATATGAGTAAATAAATATACAGTATCAGTCTGATTCCAAAATGAACATGAAGACCTCATCATGTAATCTACTCTAATTAAAAACTCCTCTGACACAGTCATAACAGCATCAGATAACTCCCCTGATTCCACTGTTCTGTGAAATGTTCCTGTTATTTTTTCCTCTCCTGTACGTGAGGATTCAGGGCGGTGAGATGACGTTTTCATCCGCAGCAAAATGCAGCGAGTGCAGCACGAAAATGAGCTTCAGACCTTGAGAGTTCAGGCTACCAATACTTCAGCTGAGGATGAGCTGTGGGAATACTTGTTAGCGCTTCCATTTATTTCAGTGTGTGTGTGTGTGTGTGTGTGTGTGTGAGATAGTACCATGAGATGGGTACAGCAGCCTCCTGGCCCGTTCCCATGGGCACCCTGCTCTGGAGGTAATGCAGCTGGCCAAAGTACTTCCTCAGTGTGCTGCATCCCTCGAAATCCCTCGTCACATTAACCGCACTCTGAGAAACAAACACAAATACTTAGGTTTCATACAGATTTAAGCAGTTCTTTACCTCTGCAGTGCCACAATCACTAACCAAGAGCAGCTTTAAATTGTATCATTTTCTTGTTGGCTCATTTTTAGGTTTCATATGGACTTCATTCATCATGTGCAACCCAGCACACAAACACCAGTACAGAGTGGAAGGCACAGCAGATATCACTTAGTGGTTAGATTGAGCATTTTACTCCACTTTCCCATTACAATTTCCCAGAGGGCAACACAAATATGATTACATCATCATCACCAAGCTCAACTTATTTCAGAGTGGGTTCTGTTGTTGTGAAGCACTGGATGCAAGTTTCCTTCCATTAATGCCTTTTGTAGCCAATAACATAAGTATTCTTGGTACATCCTACTCTTGAATCTGTTTTTTTGCTTTATGATTGTTTTCTTTAATGTATTAAACATAAGATATCGATGAGCAAACGACACCAACTGTGTCGATGATGCACACCAGAGCCCTTGTGCCCTTTATGGCACAAACACATTTTGATCATTTGATATTTCCCTGTTTTATTTTGTGACTCTCAGCGTGAACGAACTGAGCCAGCAAAGAGGGAACACTTGTTTTGTCGTTTGTTGTTAAATCTAATCAAATGGTTCATGGTAAAAAGAGTAAATGAAATATGTTTTGATGTGTTTATCAATGGCTTTAAAACTCACCTGCCGCAGCGTCTCCAGTTTCTTCAGCTGTTCATTGTAGTTGTCTGGATTTTCTCCATAATTCTTCAAGATGAACTAGGGAAAAATGGAAATGACAGGAAGGTTTTTGAGTCTTTGTCTTTTAACAACAGAATCATCTTTAACATTATCCGTCATGCAAAACAAGAATTTTTCAAACACTCCATATTCTAAACTGTAACTAATTGATCAACATGCTATCCTTCGGCCATCAGCTAGGGCCAAAAGTTTAGTTTGGAGTTCTCCCATTATGCTTTGCCAAGATTTTTCCTGTCCCCATGAGCCACTGCAATAAGCAGCAAACTACTTAATGTATCTTGCAGGTCAGTAGGTGACCAACTCTGCAGACATACTCATTATTTTACCAGTGCTTCAGTTTCTGTTTATAATGAAATCATGGAAGCAGGAGAGTCACAAGCCTCCTGGAAAAGCACGCACAATGACACAGCAACCACACAGGCAGGCATTGTCCTGAATCCACAAGCCAATAATGAGCTATTCTGCTTTTTGTCTGTGCAAAAGGATTAAACTGTAGCTAATTTAGTTATAGTTTTAACTGATTATCCAAGCAGCAACACTAATATCTTACATATTACAGTTTGACTTGTTATAAAATGAGTTCCAGCATTTCAAACAACATGAATACATAAACACTACCACTAAATAACAGAGGTGTTGATGAGAGCAGCCTATTGCAAAATAGTTCCCAGTAGTATTACCAAAACGAGTTACAGCACCGACACCAATGAGGGCAAAGATCGTTTAGTTCATGGGACCCAGGAAGGTGCTGGAAAACAGGTCACCAGATAAAGATGAGAATGGAACGCAGGACGCATTTAAATCATCTGCATTTCCTTTCTCATAAATATCACAGGTGGGAGCGAGGAAGTACGATGCATTTTTCAGTGTTGTGACCTCAATTACAGCAGGAATTCTGAGTGCAAGGAAGCAGTCCAACTGTGAAAACCCTCTTTAATATCACACTTACATTTACCTATACATCAGACTGCTACTTTATGATAGCAAGAGAACAAAAAAATTAGACTCCTCTTAGAGAGATTGACTGTCCTGGATGGGAGACAGAGAGGGGGGTGTATTCGTTTTAATTAAATATCAGTTTAAAAGTAAAATACACATAATGATGTTATTTGACCAAAGTTTATGGGCCCTTTATTGTGGCAATTCTCCAAACTGACAATTTAAAAATGATGGATTTTGAGTCTACAGAGTTGTACTTTTATAGTTTAATTTCTCCTCACAATTTACTGATATTTCTTAATGTAGAAGAGACACAGGTAACATGTTTTATATATCCCATCAATATAATCTGATAAATCTTACACGCTTACTCTAATATTATGCTATACTATGTTATAGTTTTGGCAAATTTTGATCATATCCGGGCCTAGATTTATACACACTACAAACAAGAACAAACATTTTTTTTCCCAGATGCAGATTTTAAAGTACATAATGGAGTCATAATATCTAAAACATCTAAATCGTCCAACATCTACGTCCCCTCTTGCTTTTTGTGCCCACTTTATCTTTCTTGTATGATCTGGTTATTCCTTATGTTATTTCTAATACTCCTAATTAGCATTTTATATGGCTGTTAATCACCAGCGTTAACTAATTTTAGCCACAAAGGTATAGCAGGTGTAAGTTAGCTATTAGTTGTAACATTTTCTTGTATTTGCAACTCTAGAGTGACATACAAATAAAATATTTAGTTTTGTTGTCAAGACGGGTTGTTGGTTTGAGGAGTCTTGCTTTCTTTGGCAGGGGTGCTACTTTTCTGACGAACCTGCTGTAGTCAGGTGCATGTGACAATGAGATCACTGTTTATTATTTTCCATGTCGGCAGTGAGACTGGGCCGTGAGGAGCCAGGTTCGGTATTTTAGCAATGTGTGGCACTGCCTTTAGTGCGATAAATTAGTTTATTCACACGTCGTCACATGCTACTAACTTGAGTGCTAATTATGAACTGCTAGCTTGTTATTAGCTAGCTAACGAAGCTAACGTTAGCAAACAAAAGGCGGTGGTCAGGGAGCTTTGCCAGAGTCAGACCTTAGCTAAGCTAGCTGGCTAGCTACTCGCGCTCAAAAAACAGCCAGTAACAGTCAGTTGTTTTAGCAGTGGCTAATGTTAGCTTCTTGATTGGGTTATCCGGTCGTCGTTAATCCTTGTTTGGTTGACTTTCGACCTCAGCCCTGTTGCTCCATTCCCCACCCAGCCAGCTCACCTGCCTGACGGACGGGCTAAACTGGAACTCCCCAGCCTCCTTCAGATCCAGCCAGATCATCGGCATCCGCGGAACCGCCTCCATCGTGGCCGAGTCGACACGGGACTGCCGGCCGTTACGATGTCAAAACCACGTCGGTAGTTTTGTGGACGTTAACGGTTTTCCGAAAAGAAGCAAAGAAGCTTTCCTCCAAACAACTGTGTCATGTATCCATTTACACTTAAACCGGAAGCTGGGAATTCACGTCACGTAGCTTCAGATACGTGCAGCATGGGTTGATGGGAAATGTAGGTTTTCAATGCGGAAGTAAGTTGTCTAACTTCCGTTCTGTTGCAAATGCCTGTTTGTAATTTCAAAGCGCGAATAATGAGGGAAAAACGAAAAATACATAAATAATTAAGAATAAATAGATAAAAGGCATCCTATTCCACTTTTTAAAAAAGTGGTCTAACTTCCGGTTTAATGGGCAGCACTTTAGATTTATGGTTTATAATAAACTTTTTATATTTAGAAATTATAATATTCAATATTATTAATATTTAATATATTCATATGTATTTTATATATCTAGACTTCAAACTTAAATAGCACACTTGCAATGCAATGCAAATATGCAAAACCACAGTCTCTTTACAAAATCCTCCAGCTTATATAGTAACTTAGAATGTAGCCTGTTATTATCCTATCATGCCATGTATTGGTATTACATTTGGTGATATTTTTTTCCAATTATAACACTTTGCAAAATAGCCGACAGCAGAATGAAGAATGCAAATGGGCTTTGGAGTGCTGAATCAACATCACAGCAGGTACGAAGTCATTCTCAGTTCACAAGTCTGTATTGTGTTAAATGATTAATAAGCAGCATTTAAAGTTGTCCTGATTACAGGCATAGAGCAGTTTATTATATATATATTATCTCCTTTAGGGTTCACATTGCTTATAATGTAAGACCACCAAAGATATCAATATGATAATACTGATAATGATTTTCTTTCACATGCACTCTTTCTAAGTGATAATTGATGCTTAATACAATAAATATAATGTCGGTAGGGATTCTGTTTATGAACGTTTATCAATCTGAATCCAAATATTCAATGGTTTAACCTCTCTTCCATATAATTTTGGCTTCTAAATGGTTTAAACGCCTTTTAATAATCGTCTTAATTTACAGCTTTCAATCAGTTGATTTTGCTTAAATTGTTGTGATGTTTGTCTTTTTTTAATCAAATCTCCTCAGGGGTTTGTTTTTACTTCTCTTCTCATTTATATAAAGATACAAATACAGCTAATTAGAGCCAAGGGAATACTACTAAACTATCTAATTTTGTGGTGGGCATAAAATTACCTTGTAATCAGGAATAATAAACCATAGACTCATTCTAATTATGCTTTTCCTTGGCACCACAGGGGACATAATCACGTCCCTAAACTCATTACTAAATGGTATTTATGCAACACTTACAGACATGCTTAATGAATCAAGCTAATGGTCAGGAAAATTATCTGAAATTTCACAATGGAATTAGAAAAAGAGAGTTAACACTTTCCAAAACATTTCAATAATAAATGCTCTACGTTCCTTCTGCTCCACTATGTTTCAGAGGGAATAATTTATCCATTTAACACTGTTGTTGCTATTAAATTCAATGCATTACTATCTATCCAGCAAGCTGCAACATAAAAAGCAGCTATACATTATTGCATCACTGATAATTGAACACTAGCAGGAATCGTTTTTTTTTTTGTGTGCATCATGAGTTATTAATTAAACTGATATGAAATAGAAGAAATATTGGAAATATTATGATTGTAGTGCAACAAACCAATTCTAACACATTCTGAATATTAGAGTTTTCCCAAAAAAGGAGTTACAGTTTTCCAAATCCACCTGTGCTCAGTTTTAATGGCTTCTCCTTTCCTGACTGCTGCGTCTCATCTCACTGTTTCTCCTTCCTGTCAGCAGGTGTCACTGCTGCATCTCATGCAAAGTGGACGATGATGTCAAAGCTCTGTCGGCCAATGGGGCTCCGCTCACCACTGGGTGAGGCTGATATGTGTTAATTATGGAATAATCTTCAGGCTAATCCATGATGAGATGAGTGTGTGCAACCTCATCTGCTGCCAAGAAACAGAAATTGTCAGCTCTTAGTGTCGTTTTTGGACTTTGTCACGATGCCGTGGCAGAGTGACAGTAATGCTGACGTGTCATCGTGAGCTCAAAAGACGGGGAAAGAAACTTTGAGCAGAAAGAAGGAAAAAAACAACTCTTGCTCTATCGTTTTCTCTCCTGCACCTGCACATATACACACATATTTTCATGCTTTATCTCTGTTCAAAGGACAAACAAACTAAAATGCATGTACGTGCTGACCAATAAGGTTAATGTGCAATGTACAATTATCATTTAAAGTGCCTTACATGCAGTGGATAAACAGCTGAAACATTCAGCTTTATTCCCAGCAGGAGGCCTAGTTGTAGAAATACAGTACTAAATATTGACAGGCCAAAGATGAAAAATCAACAATTTCCACTTTGCTATAATGAATTTGGAATTTTCCTTTGATGGACTAATCAATTATTGAACTTGTGTTTAAGCTAAACTGTTATTGTACACACACACTCAGCCTAAATACCAAAACCAGTAGTTGAATCACATAATGTCTGAATGAGTCTCCATTGCTCCGTAATGTACAGCGCTTTTATGAGCTTCTGCTCCCAGCACAGACCTTCAGCGCCTGTACACTCATTTACGTATAAAACGATTGTCTCTATGTGCTTATTACAGTAATGAAATCGCATTTTGAATCATTAAGATTTTTCAAAAAAACAGACAAGCCTTCATGAAAAATCCACAGGCACTTCCTCTGACTCTTATTATCACATCTATATATAACATTCATTTATAATTTACTGCTCACAGGCGCTGTGTACACCACTAATGCAGTTTTATTGAATGTCCTCTTCCATAATGTGACCTGAATCTCCTGTACAAGACCAGCTGACGTATTGAAGGGTGTCAAAATTCATCAAACTCAAAGTGGAGTCCTGTCACGCATCATCTGTGTCATATTTCAGAAATATAGGAGTTGCATGCATTTTAAAATATGGGCAGAAATAGAAGCTTTCATTATGTTTATATGTATGAATAAAAATCGACCTTTAAGAACATATTCATCACTCTTCCTGAGTGAATATTACAGATGATGTTGCAGATTTCTGTCCTGTGTGACGCAGTGTTTGATGCACTGACGTTCAAGCTTCTCAGCTCCGACTTCTCATGTGATTAACCGGAGAAGTTTTTCTGAGTTTATGGTAAATCTGACATGTTGTGTGCAATGCGTCAAAGCAGAGCAGTGATGGAGAGGTTTGGGGGTGTTTTGCTGACTTTAAACCACTGGTTTCATCACTTGTCAGAGTAATGTAACATCATGAGGAGGAGTACTGAGATTGAGAAGTCTGTGGAGTGTGACAGGTGTGTTAAGTTTGTACAAAGAAGCTTTTGATAGTGAATTTTGCCCTACAAAGGATTAAATGTCAGGATATCTGACCGTCTGCTGCCTTCATTTTAACCATCTGAGTCTCCAACTTTACTGAAGTACAAAACTAAATCCTTGACGGTTATCGGCAGCATTAACGTCAGAAAAATAGTGTGAAAGTCAGAGATTTTTCTGACTTCGTCCTTCTTCATCATTACAGATTTTACCTTGAACACAGGAGAGCTAAACTAGAACTGACTGAAGCGGGCGATATGAAAAATAAATGAATACCTTAATATTTATTCCCCTATTTATTTATGTATTTACAGCTTATTAAATGTTCCCTTTTATTTTGTTTTTTTCTTATTTATGCTGTTAGACCCAAATAAATACATTTTTTAAATAAATATGTAATATATAATCAAACACATAAATAAAAGGATTAAATGAGGACGTAAATAAACAGGGGAAATATCTATCTGTCTGTCTGTCTGTCTGTCTGTCTGTCTGTCCGTCCGTCCGTCCGTCCGTCCGTCCGTCCGTCTATCTTTCTATCTATCCCTGGTAAGATAATTAAAATCACCTCCAGCTGCTCCTCAACATTTCTTCTTCTTCTTCTACCAGCTCGGCTCATCACTGCTGCCCGTCTCAGCTGAGTTTGATCATCACTTCCCTGCCGAGGTGCTGCTGCAGGACACCTGAACATGACCTTTCTTCACACGTCAGACGGTCTGTCTTCCATAGTGGACCTGTTATTGCAGGTGAGGAGAGACATCAACCATATATGAGTCAGTATGACATGTAATAATTTGAATATTGTGTAAAAGAATCATTATTCTGTATATTCCACTGGTAATATTTTGGTACATAGAGACGGTAAGGTAGACAGTGGCACATCACACCCTTATACGATGGTTAAACATAAAATATTCCCCTGAAACTTTCCAACCTAGCTCCAGGGATTTGACTCCATTCACTGAGGCTGGAAGATAAACTCACCCGAAAGGTGCAGGATTAGTTTGAGGTCAGGCTTTGTGCAGGTCAGTCTGGCACACCAACCTCGGAAAACCTGATCATCATGTTTATGCAGGAAAGCACTAAACACAAACTGTGGAAGCAAACAAAAACATGATTGTACATGGTAGCATCAAGATGAATAACGACAAGGAAAAACAGAGACAGAAATGTGTCCACAAACTTTAGTCCACTCTGTGCACGATGTGAGATTGTGCCACTTCCTACATAAACTATAAAAGTGCAGATTTGTCAGTTTTATATGTTGTAAATCTGCTACATATGAGCCTGGTTTTAGTATCTGCTTAGTCACAGACATCTTTTCTCATCACTTCCCTGTCTTTGTGTTTCCTTCCCTTTCTCGCCACCGGGGGGCGCCGTGCTTTTGTGCAGAACGACGTCGACATCAACGGCGAAGACACACTGAGGATGACAGCGCTACACTGGGCGTCTCCGCACAGCCACAGGGAGGTGGCCGAGCTCCTGCTGAGGCACGGCGCACACGTCGTCCAGACGCCTCCAACACTGAGCTGATGATACGGCTACAGGTGGATGGACGGAGGGGTGGGGACGGGGAGAGAGAGGAGAGAGAGAAACTCAGACAGAGTTGAGGAGAGAAAAACAGGAAGGGGCGAAGACACTGAATGAGATGCGAGGAGTCAGACAGATAAAGGATGGATGAAGACAGAAATAAGAGAAGGGAAAAAGAGGAGAAGTCATAAAGAAGATGATGAAGGGAGGGAGATAAAGAAAGGGATGAAAAATTGATTTAAGGACAGACTACTGGGAGATAAAAAGGTGGGGAGGAGGACAGAACAGAGACGAGTGAAGTCAGGTCATATCCGTTTCTGTTGGCGTCTCCAACACAGAACAGGTTTCGTGCAAGGTTATAAAGCAAGATAACAGAACAGGAGACACTGGGAGGAGAAAAGATAGAAAATGACCAAGCACATTTCAGCCAAGGCAGGTAAAAATGAAGACGGGGAGGAGGAACTGCAGGAGAGATGGACAGATAGATGAAGGCGGAGAAGACAAGGAGACATGGACGGATAAATGAGGGGCTTGTGAGCGAGGCAGGAAGATGGACAGAGATTAGGGGGAGAGCGAAACAAAAAGGAGGGGGAAGAGGGAGAGAAAGCGGGGGAGCCGAGGAGATTAACAGAAAGACACAGAGAGGAGGTGAAAAGTAAAAAAGCGAAGACGACGTGTGAGACTGCCGACATGTTTGCACCGTGCCCCTGTGATTTCAAAACACACGTTTGATGTTTTCTAAGTGCGACTCGTCGGACTCTCACCGGCGTTGCTATGGTTTCGGTGGCCGTGCTGCCTCTCTCTGTCAGACAGCCATGTTCTTACCATAACACCCGCATTTAGACACCATTTCACACGAGATGGGATTAGACCTCCTCTTTGAAAACATAAAGAACCCACACTAATAATTAAAATAACAGCATTGTGGTGGAGGATTAGCGGACACTGTATTTGGAGAAATGAGATAATAAAAGGCCCACATGCTCTCCTACCGAGGCCTTATGTAAAGAGGTGAGTGTGGGCCTTCAGGTGGTACGTAGGAGGTTCTGCTTGGCATTAGATAACTCATATCCCCGGACGATGCAGATAGCAGGGCCTGGGGCAAAGCAACTGGTCGGCCCGAGCCGCACACAGAAGAGAGCTGCCATGCTTATGAAACATGGACGCCCACCTCGGCCCTGAGCGAGGAGAGCCTCCCCGAGGTCAGCGTGTGAAAGGGCTGAGTCACAGTGAGTGAGCCAGGACACGTGTTTGTTAGCTGGAATGAACTTTCTGCTGGAGAAAGAAAGGAGACGTACATACGACATCCTGTCGACACGATGACTACACTCCCAAACTGGACAAACTAGTGGCACAGAGGAAGCTGCTGCATTTTATTTAACAACTTTCTTTAATATCCCAAGAAGGAAAGGACCGTAAAAGATCTGTGGCACCAGGAAGAAAATGATCAACTATGAGACCCAGCCAGTCCATACGTGTGTTTCTATGAGAGAAACTTTATTACCAGATTAGTTGATGATCCGTTCATTCTCCTTAAATGCTCCCGAGGGGCCTGAGCTGAGTTCATTACATCAGAAAACAGCAACTCAAGTCTCTCAATTTAAACCGTGTTTCTAGCTCAGAAGATGTTGATTAAACCTACATGGCCTAAGGCTTGTTGCAATTAATTACATTAGCAGGACAAAATCACTGGTGACTAGCAAACTGTTTGCACTCTGTCATCAAAACAGCCACAGCACGGCCTGCATGACGACACATCCTCACCATCACACAGTGGTTGGAGTGATCCGACCATAATACTTCTGTTTACACGTATTAACAGCCACCAGCGTCATTAATATCAGATTCGGTCAGATTTTCTTATAGTTACACACAGAACCATTAAAGTTATTCTGTAACAAAAGGGTAAAGTTTGCTAGCTGCTCATTTGCTAGCACTGTCTGCTAAAAACAGCCTGTTTATTTCTTGTTGTGTTAAAATATAGGTACCAAGTAAAACTGCTACACCTGCCTGTTTCTTGAAGTGACTTTATGGTATGATTAGGGTATTAATAATACTAACTCACAGTGTGTCTGAATGCTGCATTGAACGCCATGATAATAAAACTACAGAGAATCACACTCAACATTTATCTTTTCATGTTGTTCATTTGCAACAACAGAACATCACTTTCTGCCTGACTGGCTTTAGGATTTAGGTTCCTTAGTGTTAAAAAGCTGTTTTAGTATTCTTATTTTATGTTTTTAAACTGGCAAAACCTGATTTGAAATAAAAGGAGCTGCTTTCACCCAGATGTGCTGCTCTCATCTATAAAGCCCCAACAATGTTTGCATGGCGTCCATTAAATACTGACACTGTGTCTCTGCTGTGCAGATAAAATGTCTCCTTCAGATGAAATCACATCAGCGCTGCACTGAAAGTGAATCACCAGTGGATAAGCAATAAAAAAAGCTATTGGTTTTAAATCCCAGCATGCACCTTTTTGCGGCTAACATATTTTATCCACCATTAACTGCATGATTACCTTCGGTCGCAAAATGGGCTGTTTCAAAAAGTAAATGTCATACCATCAAAGAAATGACTCTCAAAATGGTTTCTCACTTTCGGCAGTTTCACCTTCCTCTGGGCCCAGTGTGTCGGGAAAAGTGTCAGTTTCAATTACAGAAATACTGATACGATCTACTGTCTTATCTTGTGTTGAAACCTTTTTATCTTTAGACAGATTAAACAACTGCTAAGGTCTTATTTTACACATCAAAGTGTTTTATTCCACTTTATCCCTGTGATGTTTTCAGTGGATTACACATTAATAATGGGATAAGAGATGCCTTAAAAGGCGTGTAAATATCAATTAAAATTACTATAATTTAGGATTTGGAAATCAGTTTACCTTTTGATATGATGCTCCAAGATTTTTTGTGGAAAACAGCTAAAAGCTGAACATAATCATCTTTTAAGTGTTTAGGTACAATTCAGACAGGATCAAAAAAATAATTTGTCTCTTATAATTAAATAACGTGCATATTTTTACTGAGAGAGACTCCGCCCTCCACAGCCAAAATAAAGCTCAACTTTATTTCTTTGGGTTCAAACATAATTTGCAACACATATTTCCTAAATCTAACCAGATATGATTTCATTTGAAATGTTCTCACTCTGCATCAAAACTCAACATAACCACAGCTGCATGCATGCATCTGTCAGCTGTGGTTATGTTCAATGATAAAGTAAAGAAATTAACTGACAGGGACGATGTATAAACAGCAGATGGGACGGACGTGAGAGTCAACAGTGTGCAGGTGAGAAGTAAGAAACCTCAGGAGACTCACTGTGTTATCCCGAGAGACGCATCATCGTATCTGACAAGCAGCAAGAAACATCTGGACACGACTCCACCAACTAGAACAGAAACAAAGAGTCAGTGACAAGTGAAAGCTTTAGAAAACAATTAGGGTTTGACAACATTTGATTGTGTAAAGAATAAATCTATTGGATAAAGGCAGCGGAGTGATGAATAACCAGTGAATGCACAAAGCAAATTATTTATCCCCCCTTTCATTTGGTTTCTCTTTCTCCTGTCAGAATAAAACAACAACTTCTCAGCAGCTCATTTAAAATGTCATTAAACATCCACTGAGTGTCTTAAAACCCGTATCCTTGATTTACCCTTCTGTCTGCTTGTGTAATATTTTGGCCCCGGTTTGTTTTCTGCACAGCATCATAATGATGGAAAGTCCTGGGCGGCGGCTGTTATCTAACAATACGAGCCCAACTGTTGTCTGCAGGCGAGTCAGAGGATGTGATGGCTGCAAACAGCCAGTCAGCATGTGGTGGGCGACTGTGGGCACGGGGTCGTTACCATGGCGACGGCCAGCGTCCCCGGGCCGGCGGTGCATCTTCACCCTGCAGGGGCAGCAGAGTGAGTGGGCAGCACACACGCTCGACACTCTCTGAGAGCAGGGATGCACTGACATCATTAATGCAGATGGTTTCTATAAAAAGCAGCAATATACCAACAAGAAAGACAAAACAATCAGCGAGTTAGAGAATTAGGATTCTGCACACGCTGCCCAGAATTCAAGTAAAGAGGCGATGAAACTGCATTGGGAGTCTCACATTCATAACAGCTGGGAGTAGTTCAGACAACCTCAAGACGACAGTGCAGTCAGCAAAGAAAGAAGTTTAACGAAAAGAAGACTTTTAACTCAGAAAGATGCTCTCTGTCTGAAACTAAGAACTATTTAAATTAAACTGAGCAATTGCAGACAGAGAACCACACAATGAAGTGTTGCATACATCAATAGAACAGATCTCTCAGGAGTGACAGTACACACACACACACACACACACACACACACTGTCCGACACCGCGACACAAGTAAACCACATATTATTTTTAAAAATCACAGCTCTGGTGTTAATTAAACAGAGTGCAATTAGCTTGTAATTAAATACAGGGTATATGGTGTCTACACATACTGTTTAACAGTAAGATTTATTACATTAAAATGAATAAATTTAAAAATTCTTAAATAAAACAAAAGATCAAATTTAGAAAAATTAATGAAAATTAAAATTAAAATTAAATTACAATAAAATAAAAATATAAGATATAAATATATAAACAAATATATAAGATACATAAAACCTGAAAAATGCCACATTCATCAACCTTAATAGTACAAACGGCTTCATATAATCTCCAGTTAAACTTTCCCTAAAGGAAAACAATTTTTGGTTCAAAATAATAATAAGTTATTCATCTTTTTAATGATCTGTTACTGACTTGTACATGGAGTTCAATATCCAAGTCACAAATATGACGAGTAAAGTTCCCATTTTTGTGACTTGGGTCTTAATAATCATAAGTATTTGTGCACATATAAGACATTTGACTCTGTTTTTGTTTAATTGATCTCGATGTACTTCCATAGAAACAAACATAACAGTTAAGAACATGGTGTCATGGACTTTGGATGATGTTCAGTTTTTCAGCTCTTGAATCACTGTTACAGATTAATTATTCTGTGCTGTGTTTGGTGTTCTTTAAGTATTTTTGTATCTGCATGTTTTTTATGATTTATGACTAGTCCTTCAGACTGAGATGTGTCATTTGGTGAATGTGCCTCGGCGGAGGTGCACAGTACGGTCAAAGATAATCACAAAGCAATTACAGTAAGAGCACTTGATGCTCTCTTATCCAGGGTGACCCACAGTGAGCAGATAGCAGCTCCGCGTTGGGCTCAAGGACACTTCAGCAGAGCGAAAGGGCAGCTGACGGACAATCTGTTCTGGGAATCAAACTTGTTGCAGCAGCAAAATGTATTAAACCAGCTAAAAATAATCGGTATCAGATTAAGTGTGGGCTATTTTTAGAATATTTTTTTTAACTTACCATCATTATTGAAGTTTACAGGCGGGAACTTAATCTGTCAATCTGTGAGACAAAAGCAGATGCAGAACATTTAGTTTGTGTTATTGTGACTTTTAAAGGTTCATGACAAATGCAAAGTAAAATTAGTGTTTTCATCAATGGAATTGATGGGAGAACGCTATCATGTCCATGTTGAAACCAAAAACAATTAACTTGGAAATGAACTTCCATACGAATATGCATCATGTTCTATGTCACCTACATAACAGCATCCAGTGATTTCTCCAAGATCTCCAACCTAAACGACAGAATAGACACATATGAGCATTTTGCAGTTCATAATACAGCATAGAGTTCTAGAAATAGTGCACATGTCATGATACAAACACATACTGTTGTAATAAAAGCAGCAGTTTCTGTGAATTTAAGCTACGAAACCACTGACCTAGGGTTAGGCGAAAAAACCTTCAGGTTACGGGTTAATAAAGACAGTTTAAACAGTAAATACTTGTATGAAAATGCTGGAATACATGTAAAAAAAAATGTGATTCGCCACGGAAGTTACATAAAAAATGGAAGTTACATAAAAGGTTTTTGTTTTCTTGGGTGAAAGTCCACCGATTGCTTGACCCACCCGCCATTTAAACGCTGCATCACTGTCAATCATTCCTACCACATCAGCAAGATGGCATGAATATGAGTCGTATTTTGCTGCCTGTACAAACTTCTGATATTGATATTTCTTAAGACTTGAAACTATGTCTACAGAAACACATAAAAACAGAAGAGGACAGAAAGACAAAACCTTCTATCACCTTCTTGACAGCAGCAGGTGGGAAAAATAAGGACTATTTTTTCATCAGTATTCAGCAGTGGAAAGTTATCTTTTTATTTTTTATAAAGTTAAGGCAGTTTTGTAAGTAACTGAAAGTCTAACTGAACATTGTCTGCATAATAATGGGAGGTGAAATTGCTTATTAACTCCCAGAGAGAAGCATGTGTAGAGCAATCAGCACCGGGCCCAGGACAGAACCCAGGGGAACGCCACCAAACAGAGAATCATCTGATGAGGAAAAGTTATGAGCAGGGAGTGAAAAAAAAAAGAGCTGATCCAGAGATTCCAACAAACTGCTCGAGCTTCTAGTTATTATGTGCATGTGAAATGATCATTTATGCAAATGCCCCATTATTTTTTTGTACTGCAGCCAGTGGAAGCATTTATCCTCCAGCTGCTTTCCGGTGGTCACCAGTAATGGCTGTCATTATACTGGGCAGCTCCCAGTTGCAAACACTCGGACGCTGCAGTGAAAAACATGGCTGCACTCGGCTCTCTGAGTGAAACTCTTGAGATTTGAGCTGAAAATGGCTCAGTGGGAGTGAGCGCCTGCATTTGATGTGAGTTCTTGCACAGCTGTCTTCCTCTGATGTACTAAGGGCTAAAGCAGATTGTGGCTGACATGAATCTGACAGACCAGCTCCAGACTTCAAACAAGACGTAGGAGACAGGATCATGTTGCCCCTGTTTCATTCTGCTCACACAGGCTGCCTCTAATTTTCACAACTGATCTCAAATTTTAGCCCTAAAAGCACCTCATGTAACAAGTCCTCGCCGTGTCGTCGAGCTTTGAAGGTTATATGAGCGCGCACACAGCCTGAGATCACCTGGCAGGGGCCCTCAGGCTGTCCCGCAGAGAGCAGGACTGACAGCACCTCATCAGTCAGGGCCCCGAGGCTCACAACGACCTGCCTGAGGAGAAAAGGCTCAGAATCCCTCCTTAAAATGCAGCGGCACCTCATTCCAGTCTGTTTCTTTCTTGTGTCATTTTTAAATGGATGAACCCTCTCCTGTAATGCGGGAGAGTAAAACAAACACTTGCTTTGTGGGAATAGCACCGTGTAGCTTTTGTGGTTGTTTCTATTTTGCTAGCAGCAAAGCTCCAGGGATGTCACCAAGGAAATATCTCAAAATCTGCAGGGATTCAGACTTTCAAACCAACAAACAAAAACAATTATTTAGGCCTGATTATCCTTGTTATTACTTTTATATACACGGTCGCCCATAAAGTTGGAATATATTGTTTTCAGAGCTAATTGTAGGTTCCTTTTCATTGATATATATTTGGAAGAGATTGATTAATAAAGTTTTGAGAAGATATCCACTTTATCTGCCAAGAATAAATCACATGAAAGGAGGTAAAAAATATGTTGTTTCAACTCTATGGGCGACCTTGTATTATAGCTGTACATTATTAGTTCTGCTCTCTTACAAAATCATCCATTTAAAATATATAATAACTAGTAGAGCTGTACATAGAGGCCATTATCTGTATCTGTAACTGTATTCATATATGGGCGTGGTCAGGAATCATGTTAAATCATGCAAATGCATTTTCTAACCTAATATAAATTGGCAGCACAATGTTTTTTTTTTTTATTTAATTTTGGCAGATATATTGTATTAAATCAGTTGTTGCATTTTAACAAGTTGCAGCAGTTAAGAAAGGTTCATATTCAATATATTTGTGGTTCAAACGTACAGAGATTCAAGTCATCTGTGGTTTGCAGAATTGTATTTTTGTTTATTTTGCCAAATGGGTTGATTTTTTATTCTTGAGTCTAATATTCAACGTGCCAGATGCAAAGCTTTGGCAGGACATATGAGGCCCGTGTGCCAGCAGTTAATTATCTCTGTTTTTAGACATTGATGAGTCTTGGATGATGAATCTTGCTGACTTTGAAGATTTCCTGAGTTTTTCATTAAAACAGAAGTTTTTAATTATTTTTTAAGAGTAAACAACTGTTGGCTGGATGGCCGTGACGTGTCAAACAGAGGTGTAATCATCCAGATGAAGCGACAATCAGGGTCCAGTTTCACACAGACAGCCTGTGACTGTGGATCAGAAGATCTCTCCAGTGTTTCTCTGAAAGGTTCAGACCTAAAGCCATTTGAATAATGCCGGCGATCATCATTTTCTCCGGCGCCAATGTTCCCTGAAGCCTCGCAGCATTCAGTGAAAGAGGTGACAGACTATTGTGAACGTCACCAGCTCTCGGGAATAAGAAGAATCACTGCAAAATCAATTATACAATATCAGCGGTCCCCTTCCTTATGTCCTCTTGCACAGCTATTCACATTCACAGGGGAACCGTCCCTTCCAACCTGTTCAGAGACCAGAAAATTAACTGGAGGCTGAATGGTGAAATGGGGCGTTTGGGAAGGGAATAAATTCAGCGTTAGGCGTCTGAGCGCACACAGCAGAGAATGAAAATAATTCAATTATCAGAGGCTTTCTTTAATATGAGTCATGTTGCATAAAGCATGACTGTGATATTGATCCATAATGCTTAATGTTCTCTTGCTGTGTAAGGGCGTGTTTAGATTGGATTATAATCTTTGTTTGGCATGAGCTAATGAGATTTCAGAGACAGAAAATGAAGGCTTTCTTTCCAAAAATGATTTGTTTCTATTTTAGGTATCAGAATGTCAAACCCCAGCGGTGATATCTGACGAAAACAGAAGTATTTTGGGATAAGAAGGACTGATAACTTTCAAGGTGTTTCTCTTTCATGTCAGAATCAGTCTTGACATGCTTTTTAAATCCTGGATATCATCAACACAGCGAATTCTCTGATGCTTTCTGCATCCCAGCAGATTGTCTTCACTACTCACAGCTGCTGGTGTAACAAGCTGGCTCCTTCCTGCTGCCCTCATGCATTAAGCAAAAGCAGGTTTCTGTACAAACAGACGGCACATGTTTAGTTCTGCTTTCACATTACCGCCGTAATCAGCCACGGAGGGCAGCCACAGCACTATTTTGACTTTTTAAAAAGAGCAAACGGTGAAAAGGCTTCAGTGAAGACGTAGGTTGTCTCTTACATAATAATCCAAAAAGCGGAGACAGCACATTTCTCCTCTGTGGGATCAGCTCGCATTTTAAATTCTGATCCGCTTCAGCTCCCTGAAAAAAAAATAAAGATAAAAACCTGTGGATGTGTGATATCAGCAGAATTGTTAAGTAACACAGAACATATTCACTTGGCTAACAAAATAAAAAAGTCAATTCATCCACGTGTTGCTTCAATGTGAGGGAATGATGCAGGTTTTTCAGGGATGTGCGCAGCAGATGATTTCATATCAACATATTCAGTGTCAGACAGAAGATTGTTATTCTGCATGGCGCTCTGGAGGGTCTCGGCTCAAAGAGCAGCCTGGGCCTGGAGCCTGGAGACTCGTGTGTGTGTGTGTAGCCAGACAAAGTGTCTGGGTTCACAGAAAACCAATCGAGACACCTGCCGGCTACCACTGCCAGTCGCTGATAAAATGGGAAAAAGAATGCATCGGGCCTCCGGCACATATGGCCGCCTTGAAAAGGGCAGAGTGGCTTGGAACGTTTCTCTCATCCATTTTTTGTTTGTCTTTAACACCTGCCACTTTCACCGCCTGCTGAATGAACCTAATGAAATAAAACACACTGAAAGGCAGTTGTGCACTCTGATCATTTTTATTAGAAAAAGAACGGTGGCTCCAGGCGGAAAAACAGATTGAAACAAAAGGCTCCAGTACAGACGGGAAATAGCTGCTTGAGCAACTGACCCACAGCTACAACATCAGGATTAAAGCACTTCACCATTTATCATGCACGGAGAGGGGACTCTGCAAGAAATACATGCGGGGGGGAAAATAACACGGCACCTCAGCACAACATCGCAACATCTGCGATAGGTAGGAAAAGGCCACAGCAGATCACAAGCACAGCACACATCGTCGAAAGGGTCGGAGTTCCTGTCCCGGCAGGAACAAGAGCGGGGAGCTTTTTCTAATCTTTTTCTTTTTAGCGGGTTGTATGACATCTCCGTGAAGTGCAAAGACGCATCAGTGACTGGCTGATTTCCAGCGTCTCCGCTACCTACGATACTGTAAACAATCTACACTATAAGGCGCACAGTTGAAAAATTGCCCAACAAAAGAGCCACAACATCAGTTCGTAAAGGGTTTGATGTGAAAATGCATCTTCATCATCAACACTCTGCAGATCTGGCATACCAACTGTCAATATACCAACTGCAGGCAGTAAAATGCTGTTTTAAGTTTCTTTAAATGGGCACTACACAAAAAAACTACATTTAAAGACAAAAATATGAACCCATTTTCTTTCTTTTTCCTAAAACATCAATCTTTTGTTTTGTTTTTTCAAATTAGGCACACGGTACAGCACAGTAAACGTTATTTTTTCTTCAATACCTCTTTTGGTTGTTGACATCTAAAAGACATGGACACCAAAGGCCCGTCCAACACGGAAAGGACAAATTGTTTTTTTATCGCACACACAGAACACTTGTAGTTTCTCACTGCTGGCAGCTATCTGTTCGAACCTTTCCAAAACATTAAAGGGACAACTTTTCCACGACAGTGATTATTTAACCTGCTTTAGGACCTTGATACCCGGCTGTCTAGACGGTAACAACCACCACAGAACATCTTACAAAGACATAAGGCATTTAATTCCTCTTCGCCTGAATCAACCACTCATACAAAGTCTTCTGGACCTCTCGTTTCTGTCCACAACTTAAGACGAAATACACACACAAAAAAAGATCTCAACAACCTCCACTATAAACTTGATTTTTCACCAACTATTTTAAACACTGATTGTCTACATTATCAATAAAAATCTAAGGACGTAAACATGATAAGATGTAAACACTGTTTTTATCCAACTGGCTTGGACCTTAAAAGATATTCGACCCTGTGTGAGATGTGAGAAAGTCTTCCACACGTGAGATGGAGGAGGAACGAGGTAGTCCACAGGAGAACTGATGGAGGGGGACGGGAGTGATGGGAGCCTCGCTCGGACTGAGGGTGTGATCGATAATCTTCATAGCATAGTTCTGGTTGTCTTGTTAAGAGTTGAGAATTTTCAGATTTGGCAGGGAGAAGCTGTTGAACTGTGGTTGGCGCTCATTCCGACGACGATCCGCCATCGAAACTCTTTTCAGTCACGCACTCAGAAGACGATCTGAAAGCTGTTTTCCTGGTGAATCTGCAGTCATTTGTTCTTCGGGCCAAAGTGCTCTTTAAGCATCAAATCAGTGTTTTATTTTTTTAGATTTATCTTCTAATTTGTGCAAACGTAACGCACCCTCAGGGCTCCTCAGACGATGCGGTAATCGAACGTGTCCTTCTCGGTGTGATCTGTCCAGTTGGAGGAGGGCATGCTGCGGTACGGGTCCAGCAGGATGCGGAAACAACGCACGATGAGGAGCGCCAGGAAGATGAAGAGCAGCAGCACGAAGACGAAGGCGGCCTTCTGTTCCAGCGTCAGGTAGGATGGGACGTGATGGCCGCCACCTGACGAGGACAGCGTGCTGCTGAAGAGGCCCTCAGCCATCCTGGGCACATCCATGCTTGATCGTCTCGGCTCCAGCTCTTTGTCGGTTGCTGAAAGATTTAGGAGGGGAAGTTGGTGCTCAGTGGATAAGACCTGTGAGAGAATCCAAACAGACGGATTATACTGGGGATCGTGTCCTCTTTGGTTTGACAGATGAAACAGCAAACAAATACATCAACTTAATGTAACCGCAGAAACAGAAACGGTCTCAAATCTACAGACTTTAAAGAGAGAGGAACAAAACAAAACGTCACCCCGGACAGAACAAAGTGGCTCTCAGATGGGTTTATTTTTGGAGCTCCAGGCATGAAGCCCGCTCGGTGAGTAAAGGCGTCTCTGGGGACTCCTTTGGCCCTGAATTTCTGCAGCTCCGGGGGTCTGAATTGGCAGTTTGGAGTTTAGTTATACAACATTTTTGGGGAATGAACACTGCTCTGGTGGCACATATGTCACAAGCATCATTACACCCCAACCTGCGATTCTGAAATGTTGAATCCCATCTCAAATTAAATATATTCCCATGTGAGCAGTATATTTGAAGATAAGAAAATCCAATTCACCATTTAGTTTTGAACATCATCATGCACGTCTTCTCAGGCAGGGAACACAAACACACAAACAAAGGTCAATGAACAAGGTCAGCTGTAGGGACCCCATAGAAGATGTCAACTGGTTTGTGTTAATGTCAGTTTGAATGAAGAATTACAATCTCTTCAGTTTAATATCAACGGGTGTGATGGACGAGTGCCTTAAAGCAGCAATATGCAACTTGTACTAACATCACCAATGATTTTGGTGAAACTGGATCATATTTTATATAGAAAATGTTTTTTAGGTTTCCCTCTGACAGACAGAAAGCTTAACTTGTTGCTAAAGTAATGCTAAATGCTAACTGCTCAGCTGTTGCAGAGCTGCTCTTCATGCTGCTGGACTATAAGTAATATTAGTTGGCTTGCTATATCTTGTGTTGCTGCACATATTTAATGTTTGGCTGTTAGCAAAGTTGTCCACTAGGTTTTGATCATAAACTGCATAAAGCCTGGATGATACGTCTCCACTTCATATCATAAGTAATTAAATGAAATTGCACTCTGAAGTTGCAGCAGTTGCCCTGCTTCAAAAATCTAGTTTGGAAATGCAATGCAGAATACTGAATTACCAAATCACAGAATGTTTAAAGGATAAGGCTAAAGTAAGGTACACATGTAGTAAATATTTATGCAAAGAATTATATATTTATATTCTTCCTCTTTGGTTGTCCATGCATGTAGCTGTAAATATACACTCCAGCACTAAATGTGTGTTAATTCACTGCTTAAAATAGTCCCATGTCATTTTTGAGTAACATTTGCTAAAAACTATAGTGAACAGCTGTTTGAGGAATAATTTATTATTATTAAAAATAAAACGATATATTTGTGTCTTTGAAAGGAACCAACTGGCTTGTGAACTGATAGTCTGATCACATCTTTACGTCTATTTTTTAAACAGGATTCAATGACATTAAGAAAACATATAATAACACACTGTACTGGTGCAGGTTTACAACTGGTCACATTGGCCAAAATGCAGAAAATGTTCCTTTTAAATCCAACAACTTGGGTTAAATTCTCAGCTCCTATCATGCAGATTTCTAATGTGTTGAACTTGGTTGTGCTGGTTAAAAGGCGACGCACAGGAGAGATCAGGGAGTGACAGTAATTACTCCCACTGCAGGTGCTTATAGCTGGTTTGTTAATCAGGTTTAGGTGCATATTCATTAGCAGTGGATACAATTTTCTCATGAATGACTTTGAACAGAAAGAGCAGATTGCAGCTTTCTATGTGGATCATTTTTTCTGGCAAAAGAGGCTCAATACATTAACTTTGGGGAAGACTGTTGGCTCATCGGTTCTAAAAAGCAAGTTGGAGGTAAATTCATCAATCTGAAAACAGCCAGCAGGACTGTTCATCCTTTTATGTCTTTTCTCCAGCTGAGCAAAACTCTCAGAGTGATTGCCGCAAACCAGTTTTACAATTTGTCTTTTTCTTCTTACAGTGCGGGAGCACTACACACAGAAATGTTTATATGAAGCTTCTGCTCAGGCGTCCAAGGTTGCTTTTCCACCTTAAATGATGTTGTATTATTTCTGTTAACTCTACCAACATAACGCTGAGATCAGAGGTCAATGTCACATCCTAATATGAAAATCTATCAGAGCAACTTCAGCAGTCAGATGCAATTAAATGAACCAATGTTCCTCAAACTTTTAGTCTCACGATAATTGAAATCATCGGCTGCATGTAAACTAATAGTGGCCAGTTTCAACCAAAGGAATATGTTTCTTTTTCTTGTTTCTTTTGAATAATTAAACTAACAAGAAAAAAGCAAAGATTAAAGAAGCATCTGAATAATTTACAGAGTGTGAGGTTGCAGAAACAGTTTTTTCCTGCTTTCCTATCCGCTTCATCTTCTAATCACTTCTCAGATTTTACTTCTGTGGCTGCCGGGGAAACACTTATCTAAACCAAATGATCTGAACACAGTGGAGGTAAACACAATCCTTCACAATAATTACCCATTGTATTGACAAGATGTGCATTTAGTAATTACAGCAGGTTAAAATGAACCACAAAGTGTCTGCAAAGCAAATGAGTGCACGTTAAAATGGAGGAACTAGGGAATGCAATCATTCTACTTTTCACTACGGTGTCCATACAAAAACAAATACAACAACAGCAAACATGCTGCAAATCAAAAAACGTTCTGCAGAAACCGAAAACAAATACATCAACAGCAAACATGCTGCAAATAAAGAAAGGATGCAAAGTGAAAAATAGGTGCAAGAGAAAAATGCAGCAAATCCAGTCAAAACAGCAGAGATCTCCAGGCCACTAGGGGGAGCTCTAAGGAACAGCCTGACTTTAAACACGAGAAGAGAAACCAGACGGCAACCTCTGAGCAGTGAACCAAAGCTAGAACTCAAACAGGCAGTCCGCAAACCAGTGGGTCATGGTGACTACGTCCAGTATTTATATACAGTCTATGAGAGAAACCAGTACATGGATGTAGCATGGATGCATTATAGAGCATTATACATACTTGTATCCATACATTGATATAATACATCCATGATCAGATCTTTGAAGGTATTTTTTGCTCAAAATTTTCATACGTGTCTAAATCGGCATCATTTCTGAAGCTGCAGCACGTTTTCACTGATAGAAATGCTTTGCACTGTTGTAGCGTATTTGCCTTTGTCAGCCACCATATGTTACGTCCAAATAAGAGTAACCTGACAAGAAATCTTATTGGCTGACTTCTTTGCTTGTTCTAATTGGCTCCATACAGCCAAATTAAGAAAATAAGACCCAGCATGTTGCATATGTGGCCCTGGCTCTGCTTGCTCCCTTAATTGGCTCCAAAAATCATGTTTAGATCAATTAAATCCTTGCAAGATTATCAATCGCCTCTGAGAAATGTCTGCATAACCCAAACTCCAATCTTTTTCGGGTTGTGTCCTTTGGTCACGCTTCTGTAAGCGTGAAGAGCCGTCAGAGAGGCTGACAATCACTTGGGAGGGGTGGTGGATGTTATGAGGCTGCATGAAGTGACAAGACGGGCAGGAGAGCTGTCTCTCTCTCCGCTTAAAAAAAAAAAAA
>CAFUXE010000599.1:1062561-1105394 GCA_903364295.1 Serranus cabrilla | reverse complement strand
CACAAAGATCTATAAAAGCCAGCCCAACCTTTTCCCTGTATTCCTGCTGTCCAAAGGTCTTGTATGAATGGTGTAAACACCAAAACTCCCCTGGTGCTCTGTGCACTCAAGGCAGCACAGATAACTAGTGTTAGTGTTACTTTTGCCACAATTAAAGCTTTCTGTCCTTCAGGAAACTCTTGCAGGAATAAGGAACATGAGGAACAACAACAAAAATGAAATTCTCTTTATAAAAAATGATCTAGTTTCACTTATTTCAAGTCCTAACACATTACTTGACGTAGTTAATGTAATAATATCACCAAAATCCTATTACTAACATGTTATTACTTTGCTGCTTAAAGTAGTAGATTCCTGTTATATCTAACACTGCCCCCTAGTGGTCACTTCATCCTGGTATATGTACAAAAGGGGGATCCAAGAGGGCACGTGCACTGTTTTTGCTTTGTATTTTCTAACCAGTGCTTTATAATAAACAGTATCCAGGAAGGACACACACACCCAGAGGGACACAAACAGACTTTGCTGCACATGGACTTGGACAGACACACTTTTGAGATTAAGGTGTGATGGGCATCTAAAGCAGAAAACACTCCATGCTTTTTTTTTTGGTGACAAGCTTCAGAGTCTTTGCTGTCTCACCCTGACAGATGCAAATCCCCTCAGAGCTCGGGCTGAACGTGCCGGTCCATGAAGAGGTCAGAGAGTGACTGTGCACAGCAGTTTGGGGAAATCTTACATAATGTCGTCCGTCAACTGTCAGCATCCAAACGCTGTGCAGCGTCTCCACCTGGTGGAGGTCAGGGAGGACTGCAGCTGCTGGGACAGACAGTGAAGCCACTGACTCTCAGTTAATTAGTTTAATCTGTGATTTCTTCTTTTATACCCCAAAGGAATACATTATAGTAAATGATATCTGAAGCTCAACTGCAGGGGTTCAACTTTTCTTAAATGAAGCAGAAATCAATAATCTCTTTATCTTCGCACAAAGCTGTTAACATAGCTCTTAATTTGGGGAAAAACGCTTTCTTGCTAAGAGTCTAATGGAAAGATTGATACAATTCTCATATCTGTAAATATGAATCTTTAGCCAAGGGACATTTTTGACATTGACACATTTAGACGAATGAATTTAAGTGTTAAAACAACATGTATTTGACCCTCAGTGGCCTCTGCTTAAGTTAAACATATAATCCACTGATGAGAGTCCACAGAGGTTTAAACACATGTTGTTTCACACCTTAAATGTTCTTATTTCAGGCCTATAACACCTTCATCTCAGCATGAAAGCTTTTTAAGAGTATACAAATTAGGAGATTTTGTTCATGGCTGCAAAATTAGTCAAAAAGTTACTGAAATCGTGACATGGACTCATGCAATATCCAGATTATAGAAGGCATAACCTTTTTTTTTAAATGCAAAATATGTGAAAATACCATTTTGACTTTAATATTGTGGTCCTGCAAGATGTCTTGGCATGCAAATTGTATTCTACAGATTTAAGGAAATATATTTGTTGCATAGAGATTCTCAATAAATGAATAAAAAAATACCCTGATAGTTTTAAGAATAATGGCCATTTCTTACAATATTGTAAATATTGTTGCAATTGGAATATCAACAAAAACAGCTGCAATCTGATATTTATTCCTAATCGTCCATTGTGGTTGCAACTATATGATTCCAAACATGATGTAAACTAAATACCATCGTGTGACAAATCCATCTTCAATCTCTGCTTTCAATTTGATCTCAGCTGCAAAACAAATACAGTTTCGTGACTGTGTCTTGCATGATTGTGGTGAATAAAATAAGACATACACACCTATAAACACCTGTCAGAGTTCTCAAAACAGCTCCTCTGTCAGATCCCACTACAGATGGCAGACTCAGGACCAAACTTTGCCATAACGACACACACACACACACGTAGACTCACAAGGTGAAAACAATACCAGTCACACGCTGCCACGGCTGCTAACATTCACCAGGTTCCCACAAAACATAAAAAAAGCTGTTGGTCATGAGGATGATTTCTCAGATTTATGTGTTTATTCAGCTAGAATAATGTGTATGCATTCAATTATAAGTTACATAAACCTGTATTTATAAGAATAATATATATGTCATCTGTTAAAAAGCTGCATTAATGGAAACTTCTGATGAAACCCTGTTTTAGGTTATCATTAGCTTTTTAAATGAGTGTTTAAATAACTGCCACCTTATCATGACACTTTAATCATTCAAGACCTGATTGCTGCATTTTTGTCAATTACGAGTGTCTCCACTGAACAGAAAGTCACTTACTATTCTACCAATCAGACTGATTTAACAAAGAGGTATTTCACACCCTCAGTATAAAAAATGCACATATATAATATACTTCACACCGTGGTTATGAAATCCAGGCTGGGGAGTCGCTGATTGGACGGCTCGGACAGCGGAGGCAGCTGATTGGTTCCTGCAGCTGCTGTGTCAGTCTCTCAGCCCTCAGCTCACGCTTCAGAAGACAAAGATCAGAGAAAAATAAGAGCAGACTTTTGCACAATTTCACCATTAATATCAGGTTGCTGGAGCAGATCTGTGCATCGCTGGGTTTGAATTGTACTCTGTGATGTATATAAATGCATTTGTTCCCCCTCTGCTCTACACATGGGCCTCACACGTGGAGGAAAAGCAACAGTTTGCATTTCATTTCATACATTTTTTAACTCATTTTGCTGAATATTGTGTGCACACAAGGCCACTATTACTGCAGAAACTCATTCCACCTGTAATGTTTGTTCATCATTTAGGTAAAAGACAAACTGGAATATGAAAAAATATCAATAATTAAGGATGTTTTTGTATCGAAAAAGGGAGCCTCCAACACTTGAATATGCATAAACTATATATATAAACTATGCAGCTGATCTTAGACGAATAAAAGTCACTGCTGTGTGTGTCAGCTGTTCTTCAGGTGCAGGTTTGATGCAGTCTGCTACAGACACACACATGCAGCTGTTTGTATAGAACAAAAGGGCAGGCGCACAAAAAGCACAGATGGATTTACACAAACCACAGGGGAGAGTGGTGGAGAAAAGAAACATGAATGAACTTTTGACTTCAGAAACTACACTGACATCCAGAAACCAATAACTGTAAACAATCTATTAGTCAACTAACAAGAATTGTTTCTTAGACGGTATTAGAAATACAATGATGCTCTTTTTGCATTAACAATATGATTAGTTGCATTTAAATTTGGCCCTGTGTGTGTGTGTGTGTGTGGTTCCCCGTAGTGTTCTTCCATCTCACATTCATCTCCACGGTGCTCCAACTACAAAAGTATGAAATCAAACCTGTTTAAAAACTGATAAAGCTCCTGCTGAGGTGAAGATGTCTCTGAACTAGAGAACATCTTGTGAGGAGGTCAGATTCAGTGCAGACTGGAGGAGTTTTGACTTAGATAGAGGCATGAAAACATGGCAAAGTTTAGTAGTGAGTGAGTACTCGAATTTAGTTTTATACTGCAAACGATGGATCATATTGTCTGCGTCTGCACAGGCAGCAAAATGTGACTCATATTTACGTTTTAGACTGTCATCCCATCATCTTGCTGACCTAGTTGTGATTGACGGTGCAGCAGAGCTTAAATGTTGGACTTTCACCCAGAGAACGGGGTTCGTGTTTCATGTGAAAACTTACGTAGCTTATATTTTTTACGTAACTTTTGAGGCTCACTTCACCCTCGTAACTACTTCACTTCTTGCATTTACGTACATTTATTTACTGTTTAAACTGTCTTTTATAACGTCTAACCAGGACGTTTCTTGCCCTAAACCTAACTCAGTGGTTCTGTAGCATAAATTCACAGAAACTGCAGCCATCTTTACAACCATAAACCGTATTTATTAATATCTAAATGTGGCAAGGCAAGTTTATTTATAGAGCACAATGCATCCACAAGGCAATTCAAAGTGCTTTACAGTAAAAAGGCAGAAGAATAGAAAAATAATCATTAATAATCATTGAGTAATTAAATTCAAAGTAAAAACTACAGATAGATACTGTCAGTGTGCTATTTTTAGAGCGCTCAGCTGTACCGTGAGCTGCAAAACGCTCATATGTGTCATTTTGACAAACATTTATATGTGTAGTTATAGGTGGTATTGACAAACGGCCTATTCTGTCGATCTTGTTGGGTGACCAGTGGGAATTTAAAGAACGCCACCACCTGAAACATGATGACATTCAATAAAGTTTTACTTCCTACCAACCCCCGACTCCAAGCACCATTTCCAAACTTGGCCTTCATTCTGATCTCATCTATGCATCCTGCAATGACAGAATCTGTCCCCAGACAGAGATATCAACACTTCGGTGTTATTACCACTACAGCAGGTGTCTCCAGTCCACATTTAGCCATGATGACACACACACATATTCACAGGGAAAACAATACCAGCCGCAGCTGGTACCATCACAACACTTTGCCTGATGATGCAATGTTTAACATCCTGACAGCATTAACACAACAGACTACACTGCATCCGCACAATCTGCACCCACAGAACTGAGCAACTGAATTTTCAGTAAATATGTTGAATCATTCAGACGAGTCAAATATCTCGCAGTGCTTTCTTCTCTCTGAGACGGGTCCAGCTTCTCTGGCAGCCCCTGCAGGGCGCGCGTCTTCTCTGCAGCTCGCCATGAAAGAGAAATCTTGCAGATGAGCTTCATATGACCTTGTCAGCCCTTTGGCAAGGAATCAATTTCCTTTGTCTTACTGCTTAATATTTGGATGCAGCTACACAGAAAAACCAGAGGAATTCACTTCAGATGGAAGTGAATACTGATGGTCTGCCAACAGCAGCAGGAGGGAACATGACCAGTTACAGGTGGCAGTGAACGCTCATTTATATGGACTCAGCTGCTCCAGAATCATATGCACATACATATTCAATAAGGTTTTTAAGGCAGAAAAGGGAACCAAATGTTGTAACGAGAGCTGCATGAAAGCTGTTATTTTGTGCAGCTAGTATATATATATATATATATATATATATGGTGTCCTTCCAAATTGTATTATCCTTGGAAAAGAAAGAAGCTCTAAATTTAGACCATGCTATGATTCCAAAACTATCCACTAAAACCCAGATTATTGGATTCAACCGATTACATAAATCAGTCAATCAATCAACAACATTAATTGGCAGCTATTTTGATAATTGGCTGATAATTGTTTCAATCAGTTTTCAGGCAAAAATTGTTTCAGATATGTTAAAAATGTGAATATTTGTTGCTTTTCTTTGTCATACTTGATAGTAAAGTGAATATTTTGGGGATTTTGACTTTTGATCTGAGAAAATGAGACTTCTGAAGATGTCCCCCTGGACTCTGATAAATTATAATGAGCATATTTCATTATTTTCTGATATTTAAAAGTGCTTAACTGATTAATGGAGAGTGAAAAGAAATATTTAAATTAGTTGCAGTCTTAATTTAATAAATTTTCTCCAGAATAAAGTTGACTAGTGATTTATATGGAGACCCATTATAACCAGTAAAAGAAAATTAAAACTTACACTCATATTGAAAAAAAGATCCTCTTAGTCATTGTAATGGCAAAGTTATCATCTCAAAATAATGACTTAGTATTGCAAAATGAAGAAAACCTTTCTCAAAATAATGAGGAACCTTCTGAAATATGCTAATTCAATATTTTGAGAAATTGTTTCGCAAAACTAAGTCATTCTTTTAGATACACAGTCTTTATTTCAAGAATAATTTTCATCACAGGAACCAAGGGCTGGGAATTTCTAAGGAACTCATGATTTAATTTGATTCTGATTCAGAAGTTTCGATGCATCTTTATAGATCAAAATGTTTTTTTAAATTTCTAGTCATAATCTAGCTTTCAAAAAGTCCTGTTGGCTGAGATGTAGTTAGTGGGCGAGAGGGGGTCCAGGCTTATTGTCATAGATCTCCACCCTAAACAACAGAATAGGTCGTTTGTCAAAACCACCCATAACGACACATGTGAGCGTTTGGGGTTTCTGGCATTTTACATACGGGTACGGTTTGAGGTTGTAGTTTCTGTGAATTAAGGCTACAAAACCACTGAACTAGGTTTGAGGAAAAAATCTTAGCTTAGACATTATAAAGACAGTTTAAACAGTAAATAAATGTACGTAAATGCTGGAAGTGAAGTAGTTATGAGGGAGACCACCGGAAGTGACAGTTACATAAAAACACGATGCCCAAAGCGTTAGCTGTGGAAGTTCCATAATGTATAAATGACATCGTTTACTTTTGTTTTCACATGGGACATGAACCCTGTTCCTGTCCTCCTGGGTGAAAGTCCAATGTTTGTTCAACCCATCCACCTCCCATCCTGCAAGTAAATCCCACCATTTAAACTCTGCATCGCCATCAATCATTATAATTACGGCCACACGAGGGCGCCAGAGGACAGTCTGAAAGGTAAATAAGGGTTATAATCTGGTATCTTTTGAGGGGAGACCAGGCTACAAAGGACGGGCTCTCTAACTCTGAAGACACGGTATAAAATACAGATTTGAAGCACATTGTACGGGTCATTAGCACTCTGACCACAAGCTTTATCTCTTTCAAGAGATTCATTTAGTAACTGAGAATGTTCAACAGCTCTTCTTATTGAATCCCTTTTTTCCATCACATTGGCATAAATAGGCTTCTATAAATGTCTAACCTTGTCGTATAATAAACTCACTTTTCAAACAAGTGCGGCTCCGTTTGAGGCTGGATGTGTAGCAGATCTTTACAGCAGCATCACTGCAGGTTTAACAGACTGACTGGCTGAGTAAAATCAGATATTTACCCTTCAAACTGGCAGCAGACACCAATTCCTGTCCAACATCTGGGTTTAACAGCAAGGCCAATACTGGCAGCAGCACACTGATGACATTGCTGTAACCTTAATACATACTCCCATCACACACATTGTCATCTTAGCAGCCTTGGAGGGAGAAAAAAACTGAGCACGTTGCCAAAACGCGCAGCCAACACATGCTGCATGATGTGATGCCAGCGACTTGGCAGCTGCCAGCTCAAACCTGCTCACCACCACTCGATACCTCTCACCACCTCAGTTTTATTTTTATTTTGTAAATCCTACCTGGCCTGAGTCAAGATGGATGTGAATCAAGAGGAGAAATCCATTAAGTACACAAGCACTGATCGACCTGGCTCGGACGCCTCCTGCTGACCCAAAACACAGGTGACTAATAATGTGTCTGACTGCCACACAACAAGCGGAAAATAAAACAGATCTGTGCTGCTTCGCCTTCACAATCCGTCTCTTTTTCATTAATTTTACCAGATATGTTATGGTGTTTTTGAGAAAAAATGACACCAAATCTTTGTGATTTTCATTGTTTCATGCAGGACAATTTACAATTTCCATGCATGAAAGAGGCCGTTATCTTCTCTACTTTATCTAAATCCAGATAAAATTACAATTATCTGCTCTGTGGATAATCTTGAGGCTAAAATCAGGTCATGTTGCCAAACAAACCCAACCAAATGACACCAAAGCTAGTATCAGATTCAGCCAAAGTTCCGGTCGATGCAACAGTTAACTGCAAATACAAACCTGCACACATGCTTATATTTCAACATTAAGGACACAATGCCAAAGTGTTTGAGGCTTGAAGTCTTGTAATCAGACACACAGAGACTAGTTCAAGAAGAAACTGGTTACAAACAGGAGACAGGAATGACTGGAGGGCTGGTGTGTAATATAAAGGGATGCAAATGTTAGAAACTACTTTTGAATTATGGGATGTATCTAGAGTTCCATTTATGATATCTGTAATGTCAGAACAATTATACATATCTACAATACAACTGAAGACTTTGTTATTATTATTATACTCTGTGCAATGACAATGAAGTTGAATCTTTAATTAAGACTTGGTTCTCGTCAGATTTGCATTATGAATATTTTGGCTTGGAAAAAGCAACTGTTGCTATCCACAATCAACAGCTGAAGTGTTAAAAGGACTTGCCATGAGAGATGAGCATTTCATACGAGAAGCTGTTGCAGGGAAGCAAATTCGCTGGTAGACAGAAAAGAGAATTCCTGACCAGGGAGCAGAAAGACTGGCTAATGAGGGAGCGGGGGGAACAACCAACTGGGAAGAAGAGGAGTTGACTGAGTGGATAACTCCGGGGGTGGCCGGCAGCGGAGGATCTGAAGTGCTGCACAGCAGAAAATGTGCCCCGGGAACCGCAGGGAACAGGCTGGGACCCAGGGGGGCCGTTTTGATGTGAACCCTGGAAGATGACAAGCAGAGAGTCCACAAATGATGCGTGCTGATACTGAGAATGAGCCTCCAACTGATTTGAGATATATCAAAATATAAGAACAAATGTGCTGTATTTATTCCACAAACCCCCCTCGGTGGTTCTGTGTATCATGAAATGTTTTGATGCCAAAAGTTTCAGTGCTGAAGCTCCCTTTGACAAGTTTAGCGTGCTGTAATGTTTTCAGATTTACTGTCAGAAAATATCTCTCAACACAGATGTGCAGGAACTTTACCCCCCAAAAAGAAAAAATAAGTTTAAATCAGGAACTATTTGATGGAAACAACACCAACTTCAGTATCTGACAATTTCCAATACTCAACTGACATATTTTGGTCTGCAGCAAAAGAATATTCTGGTTGGATACCCAGCATATCCTCCAGAGGTAAAACACCAGTGGAAGATGAATCCATCTTCAAGGACATTTGTCTTCAGTGTACTGTAAAAAGAAAAAAAAAGAAAAAGACCTGTCAATCAGAAGGGGTGTAGCAAAGGCTTTCCATGGCACAATATATAGTATACGCAAGAATAAATAACATAAATGAACTAAAGTTTCTGAAAGAATGTTTGAAATATATAAAAATGCATAACATATATTTCAAGAAATAAACAGATAATTAAAAAAATGATCATATTTGTGGGCCGCCCGCTTATAGCACCGATGCTTCAGCTGTTTGTTTTTTTTCGTTAAGTAGCCTACGTTTTATTGTTTACGTTTTCTCAGGCCAAAATTAGACATTTAATCCCAAAATAAAAATAATAAATAACAGGAATTACAGATGCACCATGAGCTAACGAGCTAGCTTGCTAGCTTTAGCAATAACTCATGGTCTTTTGCGGCTCCACATCTCGTCTAAATATGGTCACTTTTGGTTGCAAAAAACAAGATGGCTGCAGCCAAAACGCCAAACTTGAGGCCTAAAACTATAGTCCACAAACCAACAGGTGACATCACAGTTGTTACATCCACTTTAAACAATAATCCCTTATTCATTAACTATAAATACAACCAAGGCCTCCTTATTTCACAATATTTAATGCCTACATAAATATTAATGTCTGAAAAATATATACATACACATCTATGTATATACACATGCAGTTTCCTACATGCATACAAAAAATAAACAAATAAATGAACAACCAATACAAAACCAGCCATTGCGTTAATTTCATTATCCTACAAAGAAAAAAATACCTTTCCAACCATTTGTCCACCATCATCAAACTGCTCCTCATCCATCTTTCATTTTTCACAGAAAAAAAAAGTCGAGCATTACACAATGATCAGAGTAAATGACTCCATGGAGCACACTCGAGAGCGAGTAAAGAAGTTAATTTATCTCCCATTATCTTTATGAATGCAGCCGTTTATGAATAGAACCGTTCAGGGTCAGAAACAATATCAGTGAAAGTGAAGTTATTTTGCAAAGCAGCAGAATCAATAAAGAGAAAATGTACCTCTATATAAGACTGACTAATGGCTGCTACTCCACTGAAGCTCAAAGGAAAATATGATTGGCACATTTAATCCCTGTTAGTACAGTTTGCAGTGAAAGAAGACTTGTTTGCTTCGCTACATTAAAAGCACAGCAATTGTAGAATAAGGCTTCAATGTGCTGGAAATGCACAAATGAAAATATTTCCTTTACTCTCCAAATCTCCTTTTTATTCCCCTGACAGATGCCTTTCATGTTGCCTGTTTGGCTCACAGCATTCTAACATAAAGCTGCAGAAACAACACAGTAATGAGTTATCATTTTGTGTTATAAAGTCAACACATGGTATTTGGTCTTTCATGAGAAACACGAGTGCTGACAAGAGTTTTCTAAAAGGCAGAGGCGAGTATTTGGAGATGTCAAGCTCGTGCAGGAATAATTCTCATCTAAAAGCTCTTTTTTATGTCGAGTGTTTCCAGAGAGGAAAAGTCATTTGACCATATCACTTAGGCTCATGCAACAAAGTTATGTAACCCACCATTTGCATTTAAAAAGGTATGTCCAACACTTGCAGCCAGTTCACATTCAACTTGAGTGCTCTTGACTCCGGGGAGCTGCATTTGTGGACTGATGAGACAATTTCTTGCAGCCCGTGGTCTTGCCCTATCCCCACGACAGGCGCCTTTCATGTTGCCTGCCTGGCTCACAGAGCTCTCAAATGAAATTTCTAATGAGGCCGCTAAGTGTGAGAAAACATGTCAACCACACACTTTACAAACTTTTTGTGCTGCTAAAGTTCCCCGAATATCCAAGCAAGCATCCAAGTCAGCCATCAAGAGTACTAAAAGCACAGCTCAGGGCGTTATTGATTTCCTCGCTCCTCTCAAGGCTTCTCCTCTGATGGGCTACTTTGCTTGACACCTCTTCTCCCACAGCGGCTCGTCTTCATCGCTGCTGTATGAACTCAGTGGCACATCTCCCCCCCCAGCTTTAATTAATAGCTTTGTGCTTCCTTCAGCTCATCTATTCCCTCAGACTAATTGCTGGCAGAAGCATCTCTGCTAATCCAATTTGGAGCCCTGAATAATCTCCAAGAGCGTCTCGAGCATTATTGAGTATTTGTGGGAACCTGCAGGTCTAATGGCCACTGAGTGTATTTCATTTATCTACAAAGGATATCCTCTTTTTGGGGCTGTTATCCTCATTACCAGCTGCAGCCTTACTGTACTCCTGAATGGACTGTATGTGAGGTATGCGTGTTACTGGCAGCACGGCCTTTTGATAAGTCATTCTTTCTGCTCGGTGTGGAGCGCTCTCTGAAAATGTAAAATGCCACTGATACTGTTCGTGCTGCTGAGATTCTGAGAGATTTCCAACCCAGCAGTTTTATCTGTAAAATCCACAGTACAGGCTGGTAGAAGCCGAAACACATCAGATATAAATATAGATGATAGAGAAGGTGGGAATGACTTATTTACATTTTGCACAAAAAATGCAAATATCACAAAAGATGTTAAATCTACAGAAGGACATCCACACATATACTAATGCAAAAATACTATTACTGAAAAGTAAACAAAAGTAAATGCCCAAGAGGTAGGGAGCTTCTAAAAAGTCAGGGTAAATGAAAATATAGCTTCCTCCTGTATGTATTTTTATGTATATTTTCAATAAGCATAGTGATAATAACATGAATGCATCCCTGAGGGAAGCAGAATATTGCAAAAAAAAAAAAAAGATGGCTGTGGTGGAAATGTTAATGCTTTGGTACCTTTTCCTGGAGTGTTGACGAAGCATTCATGTCATGTTGATGCTTCTCCACTTCATCAGTAAGCCTAAAACATAAGGAATAAAAAGAGAAAGTATCAGGGGAAAATGTAACTGTAAAGTCCCTCCATGCATGCAATTGCTTCATCCATAATATCATTTCTCTGCAGAGCATTGTGAATGAAAACGACATTAAAGTGCAGCGGCAGCCGCCCCTCATCTGGACAATTCACATGAAGGAGCCACTTATGCAGGAACAACAGTGTTCTTGCACAACAGCACAGACCAATATATTGTTTTATCTTGTTTAGTTATGACTCCGGATGCAGATGGACATGCAGGGAAGTCGCTCTGCTGAGCACAAATGAAACAGCAGAGCTGGAAGTCCCACCTGCAGGTTCCTAGTAAGCTACAAGAGAGAAATGTTAATATAAACACATGCAACATGCAAAAGCATTGCACAGAATCACCCACATGTGGTGATCACCAGGTAAACTGAAGCCCAGCTCCTTTTCCCCGCTGCTTTCAAGGAGCCAGGAGACTCCGACTGGACTTGAAGGTTGCATATGCACAGTTTCCTTGTCTTGTTCTGAGAGCTTGACAGGCCTCCAGACATTTCTAATGTAGGCATGGACAGTAAGCCTATAGGGAGGGGCTTTGCAAAGGGTCAGCTGACGGAGGCATGCACTGATTCACATTTTGCAAAAGTTTCTGAATATATTTTTTTATGGAAACATGCACTTCTTGAACAATTTCCTTTTACTTCTGAATACACACTCTTGTACATATAGCAAACAGTAACTGTGCATCAAAAACATCTGTATATATTCTACACTGTTTGTCATTTATGTGTCACTGTGCACATTGTTGGTATGTATCTTTATCCATATAAAGCCAACAATCCAAAGTCCCGTACATTTAAATAAACATTGTGCATACCTGAGCTATTATTCAAGACCAGCTTCTGTCAGGAAATGAACTCTAACATCACTCAAACAAAAGTCTGATTTCAAAGAACAGCTTTCCTAAAAGTGCCAAACTGAATCAAGTGTTGTGCTAAAATGCTGCATATAACACTGATGTCAGTGGGAAAGTTGAAAATGAGGATGTATGTGTTGACAAAGCACTTCAAACTTCATGAAGACCTCCCTGCACCACCAGCCAGCGGCCACAAGGTGTCAGTATGTAGCTGTGAATCTGCTCCAGGAGAGACAAACACCTCCAACCAGCATGTGTCCACAGAGACGTGTGTGTGTTTGAGGAATTAATGGCTGTGCTTCAGCATTGTTGGATGGGCGTTTGGGGGCGGTCAGTACAAACTGATGGTACACTGAGAACGCCGTCCCTGATGAGCGTTAGCCAACTGGACAAGTGTTTAATTTCCTAAAGTGACTGTCTGGAAGAATTGTGGGCCCTTCAGCTGCAGGACACTGCAGAAAATCAACAACATACTCTATCTTAAGCTGTCGGGTCCACATCCCCGCACACACACACACACACACACACACACACACAGAGCTGTGTTTACGGGATATAACATCATTTCTGACCTCTGTCCCTGTACGCAGAAATCACCCGGCATAGTTTAGCTCATAAAGGAGCTCAATGCCTTTGTCTTCATCTGGTTGTTTACTGTGCAAATGGAAAGGATCAGAAAGCCCTTTCAAAGACCGCGATCGGTCCACGACCACTTGGAGGCCAATTAGCTGAATTAACTAACCTTCTGATTGCCACAACAAGGTTTTGTTGTGTCGCCTCATTTGAATTAATGAGGCAAGCTGATGAAAAACCTGAAGTGACGAAACTGGAGTGAAAAAGGGATGATTCTCTTGCGGCGGAGTGATGAATATGCCTCATTTCTCTTCGGTGTTTACTGTCTGCTGGGTGCCTCACCTTAATTTGGTGGTAGTGGTTTGTCAGAATGAAAGAATCTCTTTCTTTTTGGCCATAAATTTACAGGAAATACTGAGTCAGAGTGACATTCTGCAGTCGTCTGAATCAGGCTGAGAGCTTGAACTTTTAAACTGCAGTGATAATAAAATTAAAATAATTGATTTCATGTCACTCTGTTCACAAAGTGAATCGTCTCCATTTAAAGATTCTCCTGGCTTAAACTGAAAAAAAAAAAAGGTTTATTAGTAAGTCGGTAAACAGTCAAATAAGGGCACATGGTTATCTGCCTGAAACCATGAAAAAAAAAGCTGTTAAAGGCATCTTCTCATTACAATCATCATTATAATGAGCTTTAATTAGTGTGTTACAGCAGCAGAATAGCCTGAAGTTTAATAATTGCTTAATAATAAAGCATGTTACATTTTCAAGACTTCTGACTTCTTCAACTCTGTGTGGATGCCGGCGTCCTCAGCTGACTCTCTGTCTTTCAGAGGCTGCAGTAGGCTCAGTTTTAAAGCCACACTGGAGATACTGATGTAATATGAAAGTAGTGAACTTCATGGTGTGATATGTTGTTGGTTTGAGGGCAAACAAACAATCAAAGTTGGGCAAAGTTTTGGGGAAGGAAAAACTGGCACGGCCATTTTCACAGGGTTCATCTGAATAAAAAGGGTTCTACGGGTTCCTACGAGTCTCCCCTTTACACACATGCCCACTTTATACTAATCACATGCAGTTTGCAGCAAAAAACATGCAGTTTTTCTCATGCAGTACCCAAAGCCAAAGTCGTGGAATAGCATAGATGGGATATGACCTGAAAACAGAGATTATTGTCCGTTATTGTGCCCAATATGTGAGTTCACATAGTAGCATTTCATGTCTTGAAACTTGACCTCACTGTATAAAATGACCTGTTGTGACCTGTAGGATAATCACAGCATCATGAAACTTTACAGCCACAAACTAGAGAGCATTCAGATGATGTGAACTGCCGCTTTTCTAGGTATTTTTTTTCTTCCTCTGTGGATTCTCAGCAATTTTCAGAACAAAAGAGCTTACCATCCAATCTCTGAAAATGCCATCTCCAAAATCTCTAAAATGTCAAAAGTTTTTGATACAAATCACAGCATTGATTTTCTTGGTCTACCTCAAGGTTTTGGTGTTTTACTTTGGTTCTATGGAGGGAATTTTCACCATTTTTATCAACTTCTGAGTGGTCGAAAATAGTTACATTTACAACCAAACCTGCGTAAGAAATGAGACATTATGAGATCATATACTCATACACTATTTCTACACTCCAAAGCCCTGTGAAACATTATTTATTATTACAGATTTATGCATCTTCCCAGCTTTCAGATGATGTACATGTGTCACCTACAGTAGTGTTGACCTGCAATGTCCCCTTAAATGCCCACGTCACTCTTAAAAAAAGACTTACAAGGCTTTATTGTAGGAGGGTTGGCATGAAAGAGATTAATAAGTGTGTGCAACTTTGCATAGCAATGAACTGAAGCGACCCTGTCCATGGAACAGCACATAGTCGGCTCTGTAATAATGATCCTAATCATTTCTAACAATGCTGTGGCATGCAGAGCTATGATCATATGTATTCCCACTGCTTCCTCACAGCAGGAGGTAACCACGCTGCTCTGAGATATTCTGGTGCTGCTAACTGTGATGGTCCACTCCTACATCCCTGGTCTTTATCTTTATCTAACAGCTCAGCCTCACTCTCTGTGTAATTGGAGTTTGAAGCAGCTACAAGCAGTTTTTAACTGGTTATGAAACAGTCTAAATTTAATACTGATGCCTCTATATGACCTATAAAGAAACCCGACCATTAAAAGGAAGATTGGCTATTTCTGTGGAGTTATTCTTGATGCCTGTCACTGGGTTCAATTCCCCATGAAACCAGACAAAATGATTTATGGCACGGAGAACGCTGAATGTTTAAATTCTTTCAGACAAAGTTTGGCAGTATATATTATTTGCTAACCAGTTAAAATGAAGCAGGGGGAGAATTTAAAGTTACATTTTGTTTGCCTGTTAAAACCGACACATGAGCTCAACATTTCTGTTGGCTCTGCGTGACAGCGACCAGGTGCCAGATCATAAGGACACACCGAAAAGGAAGCTACGAAAATAACGGATAAATTACTTAAAAAAACAAAAATACAGGGAGTGAGACAAAATGGGAGGTAATCTGGGTTGTAGGGGCCAACTTTGACTTTGGGGTTTACAAACCCAACCTGATGTCACAAAATTACGTGAAACTACCATGTTTTTTTTTTAGGTGCCAGCATTACGTAATGTATGGAAAATACGTGCTAGCAGCACGGAAACAATGCCAATGTGAATTAAATGGAGATCCTTTTTCGTGCTCATCGAAGTTGCAGTTATGGAGCGAGGGACTGGCCTTGGATGGGTCAAACAAATGACAGACTTTGACCCAGGAGACTGGGGTTTGAGTTGCGTGTGAAAGTAAACAACTTTTTAATTTACATTTTTAAGTAACTTGCGTGGCTCACAGTTTGTAAATCAAGTTTTTTTTAACATAAATTTTTGTTTTTATGTAACTTTGGTGGCATTTCCTGTATATTTATTTACTGTTTAAACTGTCTTTACAACATCTTACCTGGAATTTTTGTCCCCTTAACCTAGATCAGTGGTTTTGTAGCATAAATTCACAGAAACTGCAGCCTTTTCTACAACTGAATGTATAATGATGCGTGTTATGTGAAATGACCATTTCTTATTTTGTGAGATCAGGTTGCACCATGAAGACAAAGCTTCCAAAATTAGAGGTTATCTGGGACTGGAGGGGCCAAAAGACAATGGAAAATTCTACACATTCTGCCTATACATTTTTCAAAAACATAACATAACACTTGCTTGACAGTTAGCATGCTAGCACAGGTAAGCTAACGTAGCCCACATCATTTTCAGCCTTTACACTTTTTTTTTATGAGCATATTGAATTAAAAATCAGGTGCATGCAGTTGCAGGGAAGAGAGCAGAAAGGGTGCAGAAAAAATGTGATGCATGCAGACACACAGCCAAGGCACATCACCAGGTTACAAAGTGCATACAGCTAGCATCTAAGCAAGCAACTGCCTGCTCATAAACATGGTAGATGAGGAGTTATTTTGAGTTGTTTGTCCTCTGTCTTCACCTTCTAGTGACTAACTTTGTCCAGTTTGCTGCAGGGCAGGTTAAGCACTGTGAGTTTTTTGTTGAATCAAATACCTGCTGCACGACAAATGTAAATGTGCTGCAGAACAACGAGCTAAGAGGTTAAAATGTTTCGTGAAGTAGCTGAGTAGAGTGTTACATCTCTCTGTTACACATGCTAATTTGATTTATTCTTAGCATGAAAAAAGTGTTTTGTGGAGCTTTAACTTGGGAAAGAAAAGGAGTTCACTGTGTGTGCAACAAGGTTTGTGTCCTGCTTTGAAAAAAAATCTGTAATTCGTTTTCTTTGAATAGCTCCGACCTCTTGAGTTGCCATGAAAACCTCACAAAGCAGTGCAGCAATAAAGCAAAAAGAGGCCAGCTGGGAGCGATGTGTACAAACTGTAAGGAACAATCACATATTCATTAACCAAACACTCTTCACCTCTCCCCCATGTGAGAGCAGCATGACTCATATGATGCATGTCTGTTGACTCATCGAACAAGAAAACAAATGGGTGGCAAAGACAGAAATCAATGAGGTGAGTCTTCGAGATCAATCCTGTGGCTGCGCGGCTGCTCTCCACTTTCTCCTCTCACACACACACTCACACACACGCTGCACACGACCCCAAACTCATTTAGGGTGACAAAGACTAAACATGTTACCGCCTGCACAGAGAAATCTACATTTCTCAAAACTGTCATCTCTTCAATCTCACGTCGACAGTAATGATCCTGAGACGCCGCCATTTTGAGACATGCAATTTCAAGAAAAAATGAGTTTGAGCGGAAGAAGAAATGTCTCAGAGTGAGAGTGTGAAGGAGGGGAGAGTGAGGGGGCTCTGCTCTGAATCATTAGTTCGATGGGAGCACTGCTGTTCCAGGACTAATTGAGTATCAGCGTGAGCCATGGGCGGGTCAGCCTCAGAGCTGCTGTCGTCAGCGCCAGCAGGTGGGCGGCTGAGAGAGGTGAAGTTAGCAAAAACGCAGCCATACGGGAATCCCTCAAGTTCAGGAAGAAGCAGGTTTGAAGGCTTCAGTGGACATGTTGGGGGAAGCTACAGAAAGGCCCTGACTGGAAAGTCCAACATCTGCATTTATCAGAGTTAATGATGCACAAACATCTGAGGGAAGTTTGAAAACTTCCTCTCCGGTTAATATTAAAGTAGTTCAGACAGTTTGGACCGAAATAAAATTCACCTGAGAACCTGGTACGACCTTTGGGATTTGTTTTGTTTTACTGAGTGATCTTCCCCTTTTCTAACACCACCACTTTATAAATTCAACCCCATCACCTACAAATTAGGTTTATACTGATTATACTAGGCTGTGGTTTTTGGACTACTGTTTTGAAGTTTGATTTTGGCTTTTTTTGGTTGATGCCATCTTGGTTTTTTGAAGCCAGAAGTCTTGAGAAGAAGGCTTGAGCCGAGTTATCAGCTAGTTTTTAGTGACACTATGTTTTTTCAGTGCATCAATAGCTTGCATGCATTGCATCCTCATGGAAGTGACTCACAACTACAAGGATACTTAAAATGACTACAAAGAGACATTAATCATCTACAGAGAGATTCAGCATGAGTACAGAGATGCAAAACAACAACTAAGACACACACAATTATATTAAGACACAAACCATATATAAATAGCCCTAAAATAAGTACAGAGATACCAAACAACTACAAACAGACTCAAGGAGACTACAAAGAGACAAATGATGACCACAAAGTATCCACAAAAGGTTAAAATAACTACAGAGATACAAAACAACTACAAAGATACTCAAAATGGATGTAAAATTTATGAAAGCATCCGCAAAGAGTCTCAACATGACAAAAGAGACACAAAGCAACTACAAAGTCTCAAAATAACCACAGAGACCTAAAGCTTCGGAAAGATGGGTAACAACTACAAAGAGACACAAAACCACTAAAAGAGGCTAAAAACTATAATGTTGTGTATAATTTAGCTCTTACGTAAGAGAGGTGGAGGGACCTTTGGCCTGTCTGTGCTCAGGGGCCCATTGTCTCATAATCTGCCCATGTATCAGCTTAAAGTTTATTTTTGTTATGTGCAATAACAATAACTGCGTTGCTACTGATTAATGTGTCTGCGGGTTAATCTGTGACACGGCTGCAACAAGCACCAAAGCCTCAGTTTGTTATCAAGATCCAATTATGCTTTTCTTTGCCACTTACTTTTTGCCTCCCGTGCACTCTAAAGTCAGCGCAGTGTCAAGGTTTTTATTCCTCTCTCAAGGATGCAGATGACATATTTCTCGCCGACATGCGAGTCACATAAACAATTAACTTATGACCTGCAGAGTAATCAGCTCTGCTACCACAACTCAGGAGAGGCAGAATACTGAAAGAGACAATTTTCTTCCCCCTGCGAGGAAGGCAGCAGAAACTGGCCTCTAATCTTCACTCAGTGATTAGAAAAAGAGTTGAGAGGGAAATGATGAGTTTATGGGAGTCGCTATAACCTCAATATAGTCGGAAAATAAGAGTGTGATCGCGACGGGAAGAAATATCAGACTTAATTTAAGGTTGTGACTGTAATATTTCATGAGGGGGACTGTGGCAGCGACACAATTTGGCGAATTATCAGTCAGTGATAAAGAAGAAACAGCTATACACGGATAAAATAATAACACACACGTATCTGACAAACGTGCAGAGTCTCATCAGCTCAGTGTTATTTTCTTTTACTATGAATTTGGTCTTTGGACGACATTGTTCTTGAAGCTGCAATAAATGAAAATCCAATGACGCACAATCAGGTTCTCATCGATCGTGAGTCCATCGAAAGTGACTTTGGAGCAGTGGCGTGCACAGACTTTTTGAAGGGCAGGGGCAAAAGGAAAATAAGGGCACATCAGCGCCTTCTCGCCACTAAAGGGGGCACTTTAGGCGCGTTTCTGCCTCCCAAGAGGGCAGTTTAGGCATTTTTTTGCCTCCCAAGAAGGACACACCACTGTGCACACCACTGCTTTGGATGAAGTGCAACCTTCAGCAAAGTGTTTTTTAAAACTTCATGTTTCATTCTCATCAGGAATGCTTTAAAGTTTGTTGTGCACAGGTCAAGATGAATCTAACCTGCAGTGTTTGGGAGCTGAGGTAAGCATGTTGGACTCTTTTCTTGTTACTCTTTAAAAGGAGTTGAGAAATATGCTCCTTGGCCCTTCTGGAGGAATTTCACCTCATCTTGGCTCCATGTTTTCCTTCACTTCACTTCTGTTACGCTCAGCTTTCCAAGCTTGAGGAGCGGCTGGCTATCAGACGCCAACATCTGTCTCCTCGTACCCGTAAACCCTTAAGAGTTGGGTCGTTTTCTGTATTTGTTCAGGATTATCTTCTCGCCCCTTTACTGCCTCAACAAGCCACGCTGCAGTTATCGTGTCAGCCTGCAGATACTGTACCCAACATTTGACTTTCTCTGTGAGGCTCTTTGGTGTCTTCTGGGTACAAATGGTAGAATGGAGGGAATTAACACACTGGAGTTCAAATAAACTGCTTCAAAGTGCTTATTTTAGTGTCCAATCACTAAACATATACAGGAAGTAGGTTATAAAAGAGGTTTGTATGGAAGTGACCTTTTCCCTATTTTTTAATAACTCAACAGTCTGATCAAAAGGTGAATCATAGCAGAAGATGGTGTTTAAAGCTCCAGTATTATGTATAATACAATATTTCTATATGATATGTTCTGTAAAAAGATGCCGTTTTCCACAGATAATTCCAGAGCTTTTGGGTTTTTTTTTTTTGGCACATTTACAGTTTGCCTAAAATAAAATGATTCACTCACAGAGGTGAAGTTAATCTGTGCAGAGCTTTTACAGAGAATCCAACTTTGGCAAACAGACAAATTCACACTGTGAAGACTGAAGGATTTGAAGCTGCTTCTGAAAATAGTTTGATGGACTATTTTGGCTGGTTCATGAGTATTATAGTAGCGAACTCAGCAGCCAGTAGTTCACCAAGTAACCTAACAAAAAAACTCTCAGCATCACATATTTTGGACGAATAAATTTCACTGTGGCACCATCCAGCAACAAGCTCTGATGAACCCAGTGCGTTCTACCTGTCCAGCACCAAGATGCAGACATCAACTGACTGAAAGTTGAATATTTAGCAACTTCACACCTATAGTCTAGTCAACACAATGCAACTACACAGTGAACTTTAAAAGTTAGCCTTGTCTTCCTGAAAGTCTAAGTGAATTTTGAGGCGAAGTTTTGAAATGTTGCAATATAGAAAATGCATCACATGATTTAGAGCAAATAAACAAAGCTGCAGTAACGTCAGTGTGATGTGTTGCTGTAGGCTAATCCATCAGTACACAGGAGAAGAAGAGATTGAGCGAAAGAGAGACAGAAAAAACAATAACAAAGGAGGAGGTTGCTAATTGAACAACTTTGGCCACCCAACGAGACACGTGAGATAAATGTTCACTATGTCAGAACTTATTTGGAAAATACTTTTGAATGAGCTTTTACCCCAGGACAACCAGACTATCTGATGAGATGCTTCAGGGTTCTGTTAAACAGCTCATTTGTAATGTTAATAAATTAATAATTAATTAATAAACAAAGGATGCTAATTCTGCTTAAAGTTCTTGTTAACACACAGGTTATATAACGGCAGTGTGTCTGTGAGCTTGTTTTGAAGCGTTTCTGCCGCCGTGTGTCAAAGACTTTTCTTCCTGCAGCTTTAAGACTGTGGCTGTCTTCATGATATTTTGAAAAGAAATCGACACTCCTCAGAAAATCTATCTTCGCCTGCCTACAGCTACAATCTGTTTACACGCATATTTGTATTTGTTAACAGAATCTCTGTTTGCATATCGTCTGAATGTACCAACATAAATTAGGCCAGTCATGAGTTTGGAATCTTCGCCTGCCATTTGTTTCCTCCAACTCTTCACGCTCTGGGCGATGACTCTTAAATGGCAGATCCAATCACACAAACTACCATCACGCTGTCAGCCCGCACAAGCCAGAGCTGTTTACAGCGCGGTGAAACACCTTGAGCTTTCCTCTCGTGGAAAGTTGATCCAGCAGCATCAATGTCTGCTTATCGATTGTGTCTCCTTCGCCCGTCGGAGAGAGACAGAGAGGAGAACCTCTGTTGTCTGAGCACGCTTATCTAAAAATACTGCATCACAGGGCTGCCCTGGACTGTAGTGGTAAACAGTAGCAGTTAGATTTTGTGTATTTTAAAAGGTCAAGCATAAGAGGAAGGGTTTGGATTTCATACTAAGAAATAATGTTCTCATAAACGCTATCATTAGATTATTCGCTTCAATACCAGCAGTCGTTTTGAACACTTTTGACCTTAGATAGTCCTGTTTTTCTCTTTTAATTTGGACACAGTTGGTCTGGCAGGACAGATTTGTGCAGACTGAGCTGTTGGATGATGGTTATCGCCGCGGACTGGGAGGGAGCGCCCAGAACCGGTTGTGCTGGGGGATTTCCAGCTGGCTCCAACAGGACAGTGATGGAGTCCAGGCCTGCAGAGGGGGAGGAGGAGGTGCTGCTGGTGGTGGTGGTGAGAAGAAGTGAGGTGGTGGAGGGAGGGAGGGAAGTGGGGCGAGATGTCCTGATGAGGACAGGTGCAGGGTGAACAGGTTATGGCAGGCTGAGAGGGTGTGAGCACAGATGAGCCTGCGTGTGAAACCAGAGTCTTCCTGAAACAGACAAGCACAGGTGGGTCCTTGTCTCCGGGTGAAAGTGTCCGGACTGCTGAGTCGTGACCTCGGCTTCGCCCCGACCGTTCTGGATTGAACCAGTAACACACACATGCGCACAGACACACTACTGTAGCTGGGGGCGTGTCAGGCATCGGGCCACGAGTGCCAGGCGTGCCAGGCATGCCGACCGTATGCATAGCTGCCCACTGACCTCAGCGCTTATTGTGGCGAAGGGCAGCGCCACCAAACACACACAACACACACCTCACTGTTTATAAAGAAAGTTTCTGTGATCTCAACAATGTCAAATCGCAGTTTTTGCACTTTGATCCACATTTTTTTTTATATCTTTTCAATTGTTTGAAAATTTTGAAACATAATTAGCCAACCTTTTAAATCTTGAAAGTTCTATTATTGTAATTATACAGTCATATAATATCAGGTGTTGTAATTTTTTGTGTATTGGAGCTTGTGTATTTAAGGTAATAGCAAAGTTCTGTCTGACTGTTATAAAATGTCTGTTCATGCAGGTGAAGGCAGATATCTCAGGTTGCACTCACAGTTGCAGATGTAAGTCGGTGAAGCTCTGGCAGGCTCTTCTGCTGACCTCTCCTCTTGTTACTGCCTGTGAAATTAAAGGACACTTGAACAGATTTGCAGAAATTATAAAGAAGAGACTAAACATCCTTGGAATAAATCTAATTTGTAACAATGAAATTTCGGCATAAAAACACTGTAAAACAAGGTGTCAGTTAAAAATAGTCATAGTTTAGCATATTCATAAGATCCATACATTTTGTATGTTTACCTGATGTCATGCAATTTGCCAAATTGTTTATGATAAACAATCTGCACATGATAATTTCACCCCATTTATCACTGCAACCTGGCAACATACAACCCAAATCAGGAGGGTGCATGTGCAGCTAGCTTAACGTAGTTGTTTTGAAAATAGCAGGAAAAGACTAATAAAATATAAATATACCTGCAAATTTAAGCAGTAGTTAGACTATGATAGTAGCCATTCCTTTAGAAAAGCAGCCAACATTTCCCATCATGCCTAGTGCTGGATAGAGTAGTTATTATTTTTAGATTCCAAGATGCTAATGTTACATGTTGGTTTGTAATTTGTCTGTTCAGAACATGATGGTTTGGTGTGATTTAAGGTGGCTGCTACGTTTCTTCTCCCGGCCCGTGGAAAGAGTCTCTATTTTGAAAGCTAAATGTTGGCAGGTAAGTGTAATAAATCAGGTGATGGAGGTGTGGGTGGAGGCCAACAGTGCTCCGTGTTATGAAACTGACACCATGATTTAGGGATAAAGTCTGTGGGATCTAATTTGAATCCCTCTCATAACTTTAACCTTTCATTTTAGTAAAATATTCAAAATCTCACTCTGAATTACATCACATCAGGGCACATAAAGAGACTCCAACTGACTTTATAAAGAGACCCGGCTTACAAACGAGCATCCAGAACACACACACACAAAGAACACAAAACAACATAATCATGCTCGGAAAAAGCTGATAAAAATCACATAATAGGTGAAGGTACATTTTGATTTAACAGAGGGTTTCCGTTAGCAAAGCCTGCTCCTCGACACCCTCCGTAAAATGTGCTGAAACCAAATGTTTGTGCAATGATCGAGGTAAGACAGAGGGCACAATCTGCCAGACTGAGATGTAGGTCAGCTGAGATTCAATGCCGAGCTTTAGTATGAGTCAGTGAAACAACTGACTAAACTAACAACCAGAGAGCTTTAATCAGCTACTTCTGAGACTCCACTAGCCAGAAGGTTTTTTAACTGTTTATCGGCTCCGGCTCGGCCCGCTCCATTCGATCAGTTAGGAAGGATTTCATAAGAAGGACAGAAGCCCTGTGATGTTCCTGGCAGCCCAGACATCGTATAACAACTGTAATTTCTCCTCTCATTCGCCTCGGCATAAAAGGCTCTTTCATGGAAATGCTTATGAAAAGGCAGCAAAGGCGTATCAGATTGAGAAATGTAATAGTTTTCACTGAAGCCATTTTCGGGAAAAAGGAGACTGTATTTTTCTCGGTGGGGGTGCGTGTGTGTGTGTGTGTTGGGGGGGGGCATGGACGGACGTCTTGTCACTGTGTGCTGCAGCTCAGTGTGTTTCTCCAGCAGTGTTTATGGAGCATTTAAAAGCCTCCAAATGTGCTGCGGTTTGCGGCCTACAAGTCCTCCCCAAACCCTCCGGGCGAGCTGCCAGCGCGGGCTTACAGTTAAAATAAACAGCACAGACACAGTGGAGCGAGAGTTATGGAGGGATTCTGCAGCAGAGAGTGAGTTGCTGACTCTTTCTTGGCTTGTAAAATAACCCTACTTCTTCCACTATTTTATTTTTATCGGACTGATAAAGAGTATGTGGGCATTCAAATCCGCTCTCTCCGCTTGTATTTCCTTGGGAATATTAGGACCACCTCCTGAACACATTTCAAGGCTTGCAAATCCTTGTTTAGCCTCCACTTACGGAGCCGAACGAGCAAAATTAAAAGGGATCAAACTCTGGTCCTTTAATTTACAGTCTGTGTATTGGTACACGCTTTAATGAGCCCTTTTAAATTGGCAGATCATGGGTAGCAATTTGTGTTGTTTACATCTTGTTGCTATCTAATGGTTCAAATTCCACCTTGTAATTATATCATTACTCTGAACATTTTGTTTGTAAGGATGTTTTAGACTAATCCTGGGATCAGATACCAGTAAGGGGAAGATCTAAAAGAAATTCCTGTGCAGTGTGTCATCGTGGAAGATAACCGATGCTGTTTCTCCTTTTCTCAATTTTACAACCACGGCCAATCTTTGCACATCATGCAGGCCGTTAAAGACGAGTCGCCGAGGTTGAACATAAAGTCTGATATTAGTCGATCATTGGCCCTCATGCAGAACCATTCTGCAGAATATGCCTGCAAAATGTATCTTTTATTTTGAATGTGTGTTTGACAAAAACCTCATATATTGTACAAACATGAAACACTATATTCACATGTGACCTCCTGGGGCCTGTTCCATCAAGTTTACCTAAGTAAACTAGTTAAAGACTCATTTTCAGTTGATGTATTTCCAAAAGTAAACGTAGCTCCCTGCATAGTTTGCCCAAGTAACTGAGCTTCAACCGTGTGGTTTATTTGGTAAACTTGCTTCCTGGAACAAGCCCCTCGTCTCACTACCCTGTGATCTTAACCTGAAGTTCTGCTGTGTTTGACATACATTTATGTCAACAACATGAGTTTGCTGAATAGTTTGTTTCAGCTGTACCTTGGCTCAGTAGAAATAAAAAGTTGTTCAGGATGCTAGCAGGAAAGTGTCATTTAATTAAAAGGGTATTTATTGGATGACTTTAAAAGCAAAGCTCACAATGCTCGACCCTGACTCTCCGACAGCCGCAGCTTCTCTAATTGAAAGAAGTAAACCTGCTGCATGGACACTTTCCAGTTCAAACACTGGAAACCGGCCTGATTGGATAGATTTCAGTATCGTGACACTGACAGCACTGAGTAATGATGCAAATACTGGACAGCATGCAGAGAGAGTTACATGGACTGAATTTTAAACATAAACACCTTCAGGTTTTTAATATTCTGTTTTTTTTCCAATGGAACCTGAAAAGACCAAAACCAACAATGAATTCTCTCTAGCAAGTAAGTTATTTTTTTATGTTTCCAAAGCCTGATATATCTTATTCCTCCTGTGCCACGGAGCTCTATCGCCCCTTTGGGATTTCGATAATCGAAAATATGGTGATAACGGCGACACATTTCCACACTCTCTCTCCTGGAAATTGTTCCTGCTGCACTCGCTTGTACAAACAAAAAGTGCCAGAAATAGTTATGTTACAAATGTAAAAGAGAGCAAGACAGACAAATTCCCACCTGGTTTACTTTCTCACCTCCACACATCTTTAAACCAATCACAGCTTTAAATGGCTGTTCGTGTGAGAATGAGGGTTTAAGAGAGAAAATATTGGACGCAGCCACTCAAAATCATTGCAAACCCTAGAAAACTCCTCATTATCAGGCCGGTCCTTGCATGGCTCCTCACTGTCATGAATTAGTGTGTGAGAATGTGAAGCAAATTGGAGCATTTAGCAGCAAAAGAGCCACATATGGAGGAGCTGGTGATGAAAAAGCAGAGGGAATACTGGACTTAAACTGTGGATGGATGGATGGATATCTTTATTATCAATGTACAAGTATAATGAAACTCACTTATAGATGCATAGAAATATTTAAAATAAAGTATATGAAAAACTATTTAGAAAACACTGTGTACTACACTATGATACACACATGAATATAATATAATATTGTATGATTTTAGACCTCTGTTGTGCAAACTGAAGTCTGTTTGGCCCGGTTAGAGAAACAACTGATCATTAAATGAATCTTAGCAGGTGGGATTCAAACTGGGGATGTCATCTTCAACTAGCTAGCTACTATTTTTAATCACGAGACAGAAAAAAGTGACATGGCTGCACTCCAGAGAGATTAATTGTGCGCACACTTGCCAAAAATCTATTTGCCACAGTCAGCCATGTTTTTTGTGACTGATATTGAACATTATTGGACATTTCTTTGATCAATGTGTAAATGTTAACTGCTCCTCTCTTCTGTGTCATCTGAAAATGAGGTCAGTAGGGATGGATATGTCACACTTGGCTCACATGAATGCAATGTCACTGAAATTAGACAAAATAGCAATTTACTCTGATTATTATCAGGCGATTTGTATTCGTCGGGTGGCTGAAACACGACTGAGTGAATGCTGATGCTGCTCTGTCTGCTCATTGTGTAAATAAGATCTGTTTGCTTACACATTCAACAGATCAACTTTGTGAGGTGATAATATGTCAATTTAATGTTTACAGGCCGCCTCAAGGTCAGGCAGTATTCAATGCAGAAAAATACTCTGTGTGTCCATGTTATATAATATACTTTTATTATTTAGTTATTATTGATGATGCATGAATATGAAGCATTGTAATGTTGCATCTCTAGTTGAGAAGAGCTAAAGATGCTGATAGTTTAATCTATAAGAATGCATGATATTTTCATGTTTTTAACCCGTCAGTGTAACTAGTAGATAAATATTTACTTCTGAATTGAAAGAGTAAGGACACAGAATTGTATGCAAGCAAAGTACGTCAGATTTCTGCAGCAGTACTTGTGTACTTTGTTCCTGATGCTAACCACAGTGACCTCGGGACATGCAACGCTGGAAAATGAAACCGTGTCGATCCATCTTCCAGGGCAACATTTAAATACCCCTCCTCCTCCTCACAGACGTGGTCACACACTTCACACGCGGCGCTTCAAAGCCTCGGAAAGTTAATTAGAAAAAGGACTTCTGAAAAGTTCTGCCCGGCTCCTTCACCCCGCTTTCACAATCCATCCTGACAGCGAGAGATCCAGCTGCTGACTTTTAACTGAAAACTTCCTTTTACTGTCAACTTCAGCAAGATGTTTCTGTCACAAAATGAGATGAAAGTCGTGCCGGGGTGTTTAACAAGCTCAAATTAATGCCCGCTTTAATGAGGCTCTTTCTCAGATCCTTTCAATCGAGTCTTGGGGGCGAGCAGAAATGCAGCCTTTGCATATGATCCAGAGAAGGAACAGAGCACCGAGGTAGCCCACCAAAGCCTGCAGTCCGTCAGTTAAAAGAGCACATTAAAAACACGGAAGCTGTCCTCTGATCCCAGATGACATGTGGGATGATGACAATGATAAGCTGACAGTCATCAGACACACAACATTTTATCTCACGACTGTCGGATGTTTTACTGTGAAACTTTGCACAGACAGTCGTGCTTCCCATCTCTTCTCATTGCAAGTCTCATTGCATGTGGAGACCCATCTTTTTTTCTTTACAATATTCATGACACTTGTGGGCACTTGTTGTAAAGATAAATTCCATTTTTAAAATATAGTTTATACACGATATTCAACTCGCGTTTTTTTCTTTTTTTCATGATTTATGGCATTCTATCTGTGTTATTCTGCACTAAAGACATTCATGAGTTGTTTACTTTTATCCATGATTGTGCTGACTCCATAGAGCAGCAGGACTTATATATTCTATACATATTGTATGTATTGCAGAGAAATACAAGGCCACAGTGAGTAAAATGTAAACAGAGTAAAAAAAAACAACTTGTTGGGGTTAAGGTGGTTAATTTGTTAGTTTTTTCTCAAGTGAAAACAGCTTTATAACACAGCAGCAAACTGTCCTTGTATGACCAATTCAATTAATGATGAAATATAAACTTTAACATCAGGGCTGTGAGCATGCTCGCTCTTGGCTCAGCAGCTTCCGTGTGTTTCCGGATGCTGAGAGGGACGGGAAGGTTTTTTAAAACATGAAGCTGCTGACAGTGATGAATGAGGGAATATGAAGAGGGGCCTTGGAAAAACCTACCAAACGGCGACAGAGGCCAGGAGCGTGACTCTAAGTTAGGGACGAGGGGCGGCGAACGTGCCCTGAAACCAGGATCGTGTTTTCCAAACATCTGCCTGTTTTATGGAAGAATAAAAAAATAAAAATAACTCCCTGGTAACTTGTCAGTGCCGGTGATTATTTCACTGACAGGTCTCGATAGTGAAATATGGTGCGAGCGTCTCCCTGGCCCTTTGCTGCCTTTTCCGGCGGAGACATAATGAATTGTGATGCCAGCTGTCAGCGTGCTGCTGCCAGGGTGCAGATGTTGGGAATAGAAAGTCATTTTGAGGTGCATACCATGTTTCCGCTGTAGATGTGTTTTTTTGGAAGGCCGAGGGGTTACGGGGGAGGTGGCAGAGGTCGCGCTGAAATGGCTGACAACACAAAAACCCATTTCAAGGGGAAAAAAATCCATGGAGTCACCAGTCAGACAGATTAAGGGAGGTAGGGGACCGTGTACTGTAATTGGAAAATGTTTTTTCTCTGTCAATCACACCATGATGTTTTCTTACCATGTTTTCCTTTCCTTTTTTTAAAAAGTGCAGACGAGGTCAGAGCCAGTAATTGGATTACAGAGCACAATATTTTGCAGAAGAGGGTTTCAGGGGGCATTTGACCACATTCATTTTCACTGAAACAAAAAAAAAGAGGAGAAAAAGAGGTAAACATGTCAGCCTTACTTACCTAAAGGTTGTGAAATCTTGAACGAGGGATTTGTACACAGCTCCAGACCGGACCGAGAGGAGTCTGAGGTTTCAGTTGACGATGTAGAAATCTTCTGCAAAATAGAATAACAAAAAATTGAATTTCTTCATCTTAAAGGCTAAATCATCATGTCACAACCTTTGACTACTGCTTATAACAAAAAACACTGAATATCTGTTTTCCTTCTTTTGTTTTTAAGTCAATATCAAATAGAAAAGTGCATCTAAAAGTGCAGAGTTAACCAAAAATAGCATTTCATCAGCTGGCTGACATTACTGAACGTTTTAAACAACCACTGCGGTAATAAGTTTGATTAAATTAGTGCAAACTACAATTATCTTTGACAGGAACAACTCCTAAACACCACATGGATGCAGTGTTGAAGCAGGGGCCTATTCATTACTAATAAAGTTGCACAGAGTTGCATGGAACCAAAAAGTTTGACTTCCTTGTATAAAATATTCCAGATCTTCCATATCCGTGGACTCACGAGCCTCATAGAGCAAATACACAAACGTTTCCTCTAACTTTGTCGCCCAGCTGCTCATTCACACAAACAGAGAAGGAAAAATAAATCTGGATCCGGCTATAAGTGAACTTTACAACTTCAGGGACTCAGTGGTTTAAATCAGAGCTATTCAAGTGTTCTCGAAGTAAATGTAAATGAATGGTTTAATTTATAATTAAGTCTTTTAATGAAGGGAGCTGAAGTTGTAATTCAGCAGTTTGGTCGTTCTGATCACTGACTCTCGGACAGTTAATTGAACAAATCTTTATTTTAAGTCTTTTTATTCATTTTAACTCGTGCCCACTGTGGCTGAGCCTGTACAGCTGTCACATGACAAATAAACAGGAGACTCAAACTTCAGGACGCATCGATGAGTCCCGAAATAATAATTTCTGTTGCCAGGAGGGAACGTACTGCCTGAAAATGAACGAATCATACTCCAGTCAAAGATGCCAACGAAGAATCCACCAACACTAATGTGACTACCAGAACAAACATAAATGTAAATCATGGTGGTAATAAGCTGCTTGCACAAACGATCTATGGTGTCGTTTTGCAGATTCAGATTCAGAAAACTTTATATTTTAACTTTATTTATGAACTTATCTGCTTTCCAAACCCATAAATCCATGAGGAACAACTACTACCTTAAAAAAGTAAGGCCTGTTTTTAGAAGCTTAATAGCATGATGAAAAATAACTTAGAGAAATGATTTGTTCTTGTGTATTGGGGGGAGGACAGTCTCAGCCTTTGTGAGCACGGACATGATTTAGAAAGTCTTTCTGAGCTGTGTACACTTATTGATTTGATCAAACCCGACTCACGGTTACCTCCATCAAACTTCCACAGCTGTCAAGACATTTCAGCGGAGAATAACTCTATAAACAGAACATGTTGAACAAAGCATGTTGCTGTAATTAAGTGGAATTTGCACAAGAATTATGTAAGCAGCACATCAGCGAGGTGACATTTCCTCGTGCAGCGATCAGGCACATTGACAAGTGTTAAACAACGATTTGAGCCGAGGCTTGTTTCCATCAGCACTCATTCATCAGCAGCCGTGTGAGTGGAAACGTGCAGACCTCTCCGGGCCATCCGCTGCTGTTTTGTTGGAATCCAATAATTATGCTGTGGCTAATCGCTGTCCATTATCCAGCCCGGGTTCAATCTGCAACTGCAACAAACACCTCCATCTCTCCGCCACCTCTCCTCCTCGTGACACACACACACACAAACACAGACATGATTATCTAATAGACTGCGGGGAGGATAATTGCATAAACTAATCGATACCACCTCATTAGGAGAACTGTTTCGGCTAAAAGGTCAATCCTGCCACCCATCAGAGCCCTTTCACTGTATATATTAAGAGGAAAACATCATTTTGCTTGGATGCCAAAATAGCTTTAGTCAAGAACTCCTCAGCAGTAATGCATTTACACGAAGGGAAGATATTAAATTGAGGGGCATTACAGTAAAATTTGGCTCTCTAACTTCCTTGAAATGGCAATAAAGCTGCTTTGACGGCTCTGTTTGGTTGCTGCTGCAGGCCCTTTACATTTCTAATCAACCTGCAGCAGCTCTGCATTCAGACTGCAGGAACCTGTGGAGAGTACAGCTGGAGACACAATGCGAGCGTGATTGAAAATATGCGCTCTGCTCGCTGTGTTTCAATGCAAATCTCCGCTGGCTTATCTCCCTGAAATGAGTTTCTTACAGTTAAGGGTCACTTCACCCAGAAAAGACAGAAAAACTGTTTCTCATTTACCTGCAGCCATGCAGGTAGTGCTCATCTTTTAAAACATCCCAGATTCCTGCTCGTCTGTGTTGCCGCGGGGGAGTTTTGCTCGTGACATGACACTGAAAGAATAATCTGAAGTCTTTTAAACAAACAAATAGTTCAAAATGATGAAAACACAAATAAAGCTCCATTATTTTAAGTGAGACGGTGTTTGTAATTTGTGTGAACTTCTGATTGATCCGGTGGTTTGAAGCAAATACTCTGAGAGAAACGCAGCGTTTCCATCAGCAGACATAAACACTGCACAAATGTCTCTCAACACGACGCTGCACCTCCTGGCTGCTTACTCACTGTAGGGGTGCGTTCACACCATGATTGTTTATTATCTCTTATGTAACAGCCTGCGGGGAGTCTATTAGTCGATGCGACTCAGCAGTTAAATTCAGATTTAGTCTTGCAAACACTCCCGAGTTTGGTTTGTTCAGTCTGGTGATAACGCCACAATTCACCCAGGATGCTCCCATGCTCTGTTTGTGCTTGTATCTGCGGAACGTAATGCACTATATTTCATCAATAACTCAACTAATCGTGACCTTTGAGCCAGGACGTGCATGGCTGCCTCTAAACCCCTAATTCACCAGAACATCAGCCACCATCAGGCCTTCAGTGAGTGTCTGTGGCCCTGGTTTTTGTGGTGTTGGCTCTAGTTGTTCCCTTGTTGGCGGCTGTTTAGCTGGTTGAGCGTGTTGAATCTGCACAGGAGAGAGAAATCGCTCTGATTGGCTGTTTGTCTGTTCAAGTGAATCAGTGCATGAGAAGAGAAATGGAAAAAAGGGAAGCAGATCAAGAGGGCGGACGCAGAAGGATCATTTCTTATATTTTCTAATATTTGATATTCTAATCTGTCAAAACATATTTTTAAGCTGACACAGCCATCTGAGAGCTTTATTATGAAACTGTTAAAGTGATGAGCAATAAACAAGATCTCCAACCTAACAGACAGAGAAGTTCGTACCACCTAAATGACTCAGCAGACAGTTCAGTTTAAAAAGAGGGGGTTTGAGATGTTATTTAAGTGCTGTGGGTTTAGCTTTCCTGAATTCTTCACTAACCTTTTGACATGATGAAACTGAACAAACTACTCTGAACTGCCCCTGGAAAACAGACTTTCACAGCCAGATTTACTTAAAAAAAAATCAGCAAGATCTCCAACCTTAAAGACAGAATTTACCATTTTTCAGTTCCACCAAAATAATATAGTAAATTTGTGAAATAGTTTTTTTTTGACAGTGTAGTTTTCTGTTGGCTGTAGTCTTTGTGGTGTGTTCAAGTGCAACTATTTGGGCAACATGAGATGATGCTGCTTCATTTTAGCAGTCCAAAGTGAGGATCAGAGGACAGAGGGGGGTCAAATGCTGTTCAGACTGTAAAGCCTCTGAGGCAGATTTGTGATTTGGGGCGATCTACATAAAATGTAATGGAATTGTACACAGTAGTTTTGTCAGCTACAAAGTGATTGCTCATGTTGCTGGAGATTTTTGTGGCTAACACACATAAATTGTGCAGAAAAATTCACAAGATATTACACAAACTGTTGTAAGCGCCCTGAGGTGTGATGATGAAATACAGATCTTCATGTTCACCAAAACTCTGTCTGACAACTGAACCGCTTTAGAGCCCATCAGACTTCCTCAGAAACTCTGTCAAACCTTATAACTCCAGTCCAGACACATTTCTACTTCCTGTGACATGTTGAAGAGGTAATGAGAGGTGTAAAACCTCAGAGCACATAAAGTTTTAATGATACACGTGTTCTCCACACACATTTCAGAAGCTCACACGACGCACAAACACGGCCTGTCATGCATTAAACAACTGTGTATCAACAAACACACCTTCACATGTTTGATGCTGTAATAACCAACAGATAGGAACAATTTATGCAGCATGGTAATCAAATATAGAGGCAACATGTGAGGGGAACGTAAGACATAATGTTCACATGGCATTATCATACGCCATGTGCTGTGCTGTGCTGTGCTGGAGGAACATCGTGTGCATGGTAATTACTGGATTACATTTCTATTCTTGACAACTCACATCCAGTTGTAAAGTGGGTGGACAAAATAAAAGAAACACCTGTCCAACAGAGGAGAGAGTGTGCACCTCCACTGAGGATGAATTCATATTTCAGTCACACTTTATTACACAGACTTGCTGTTTCCTAATAACCCCCTAATTATTTTCTGGAAATAACGATGTAATTTGGTACACAGAGACAAAACTGTGTGAGAGCTGCTCCAATTAAACCCAGTGTTTATTGATCAGTCATAAAATATTGGAACACTTATTCTTCCTAATGTTTCTTATGATATATCTTGAAAATATGCATAAAGACAGGAGGGAACAAATGTTCCTAATGTTAGAGAGTTGATTTAACATTATGGAAAATGCTCCACTGAACAGGTGCTGTAGAGGCTTTGTGCTGCTCTTTGCAGAACTCACTGAAAACCTTTTTTTGTGTAAATATCAGGAAGCAACCTCGGGGTCTGAGCAATGAAGCAAACCCGGAAGTGCTTTAACCCTGCGTTCTTTCTAAAGTCCAACAGGGGGCGTAAACAGAGGTTGCTAAAGAATTTAGCAGTCGTATCTATCTCAGAAGTAACATTATGGTCTCAACTGCTTGCTAGAATCAAGTGTTCTTCAATACAACATGATGTTAATTGTGCAAACGATGGTCCCATTTAGAAGAAAATAGACGATAAAGCAGGGGATGATTTGGGGTGTGGCTAGCTTTGATTGACACCTTGCTAACAAGGCGAGCTGTCAATCAGGATCGAAGCAAAACTGTGTATCCATGGCACCGTGGTAGCTAAACAGCCACAAACTTGTTCACCGTGTGTTTTCAGTTTTCAGTTCAGTTTCAGTAAGCATGAAAGTTTATCTGAACATTTTGGTTATTGAAAAATATCTTCGTTTGAATTTGTGGGAGGTTAATGTATCAGTCGTTATCAAAGTATGTTTCTACCACAATCCCCACAGTTTCTTAGCTTCCTAGCTTACTGGCATCGTTAGCCACTAAAAGCTTTCTACCCGGGACTCAATGTAGCAGCTGTCGTTGACGAGCGAGTGGTGATTCTGTAGCGTTAGCTTACCTCAGGCTCTGTGGGAAAAGTTTTTTCGCCATCACTCTCACATCGTACCGGTGAATTGGGCCTGGTTGGGCTGTGTCCGAGGGCTGGGTACACTCTTTAGGCTTCAGCCAGCGGAACATTGTATTGAGTAGTAGTAGTAGCTAGCACATTGACGGCAATATCTTCCTCTCGTCCGCGCTCGAGCGCGTAGAATGTTTCTCTGGCGCGAGCGGTAAACGGCGCGCGCGCAACAGGCTGGACATTGTTGACACTTGTCTCATCGAACAACATAAACGCGCGCGCGAGCCAGCCAGTCCGTGTTCCATTTACCGTTTCACATCAATCTTTTTCACCGACCACCGTTCTGGTTTGCAAATAGTGATGAAAACTTTTAAACAGAAAAATTAAGTCAGCCAAAATTTTCGTCGGCCTGAGTTAGAATATTTATCCTCCCGATGACAGTTTATTACGTCCCCGGGACGACGGGACGGAGAAAATTTTTAATCCCTGATGGCGACGGATTTAAAGCAAGATGGCAACAGCTGTAATCCCGAACCCGATGCTTCAAACGGACAGTCCACAAACCAGCAAGGGACTATGTTCATTATTTATATATAGTCTATGGTATATATATACCTAAAAAAAAGATAGAAACTCACCTTGCTTGTGGCTCGTCCCTGTATGTTTAAAGGATGTCCCCTTCTTCACCTCGTGCTGCTGTGCCAAGCGGTGTGAAGACAGTTGTAATCATTGTTTCTCCTGCTGTAAACATACACTGGATCTCTCTGTGCTTAAGATTTAATTAATTCTGATCTTTTAATGCAACACCCAGTGAGACAGCGAAGCGTTGTGTTTATCACAGTGTCAGAGAATTCCATTAAGATATCTTTTTAAAAGAATTCTTGGATCTGTCTCAAAAAAAAAAAGATCACTCTATCTAAACTTCCCATCAATCTTTTGTTTTTCCAAACTATGTGACGGATAAACAAAAGGGCCCAGAGACATAATGTCCTTGGGGGGAGGACAAACACTAACTACACTCTCCAAAATGGATCATAGAGTTAAATCAACACCTGACAACAAAAAACTGTACTTAACAATCTTCAGAAAGAGGCGTTTGTATTGCAGGCCATTGCACCAGTTGTTGTGTTTGTTCATTTTGATCTGACATGGAGGATTTTAACACACTCACCAGCGAGACACTTGCATCATATTTTCATTTTATTCCTAGTATAAGAGACATACAATGGTATTCTGTGAGACCAAATTCATAGTAATTCAAGAGGCGTTGCCTGGAAATTAAACAGAAAAAAACATAATACTGAATCAATGAGACCCCGCCCAGATAGAATGTATTTACACCAAATCAAATACTGATAGAGCTCTTAGAGGCGAGACCGCACCCCTCCCTTACAATCTGTCACCGGCAGTAAAAAAAATAACACACTTCCACTCATCAAACACTGTAGCTGCCACAATTCCTCTTATGAAACATTACGGTCACGACCTTAATTCAAGTTGGATGTTTTGTATTTGTTGTTCGAAAGCTATTTAATGCTCTGCTGCCCGTTAATATCCAAATCAACTTTTTTTCCCCTCAGCAAACGTTGTGGTCGGCCGTATTTTCCTTCATTTACTGGAGTTGGAGTATGAGTAGTAAACTTTATATTGGGTCGAATGAGCTCTGGGAAATTTCAATCAATAAAACACCACTTTCAGATACAGTAAATAGCGTAGTGCTGTTTTCACAGAATTGATCACGGTTCCAGTCAACCGTGGCCAAAGTGACTCTGCTGAAAAGTGCAGCGGCAGAGAGTCGGGATATTTCCGAGGGCAGAGTCGACTGGCATCACCTTCCCCGAGGGAAAACCCTCAGCAGATGTTTGGCGGCTTGGGCCACCCGGGAGCCGGTTCCACCATCATATCGATCCAAAAGACAATCTCAGCTTGTCGGATCAGAGTTCATTGTATTTCTACGTGTTCTCACATAATTCCTAAACCTCCATTTATTTGCTTCATGCATTGCTGAAGTTGACACCTTGTGACACAGGTAAGTCAAAATCTACAGCTGGAACCATTGTAGAAGTCCAGTTTCATGCATCTATTCTCTGACTTTTTACTATATATATTTTTTCTCCATTTGCTCTAAATAAAAACAACAAAAAAAGTTTTTTTATACATATTTGCTCCACCAATCAGCATTCTCGCCTGACTTCTACAATGGCCACAGATCTGTAGGCGATAACTTAAGAGGAACTGTGCGCTGCATCTTTAAAACCCAAAGTGATGCTAATGCTACTGCTAAAGGAAAAAAAGTGAACAATGGCACCTATAGGGAAAGTGACACCCAGTGGAAAGTGACATAATACGCAGGCAGTCGAACCTGAATGTCTGCAGTCTCAGGCTGTGTGTTCTTGCTTTGCCAAACATTCCCAAAAAATCTGCAGGCTCACACTTCTGGGATATAAAAAACAAACAAACAAACAAAAAAGAAAACAAAAGAGAAATGAAGGGTTTCATTCCAAAACACTGTATCCATCAAAAAATGTAAAAAAGAAATACATTGGGTGTTTAATAATTTTCAAAATAACAGATGGGAATTTGTAAAATATTACTTTGTAAAAAAAAAAGAAAAGAGGACTCAATATACTCAAGATATAACACAACATATGATTCATTAGTAAGTGTTACAATCACAGTTATCAGAACAGGTGACAAATTTTTAAATGGCAAATATCTCATTCTGGAATGAAACTCTTCAGATATACAATAGATACTGTATGACACATACTGACGACCATAGAAAATGAAACACCTACAATATACTGTAGCATAGTAGCCATCGGAGCCCCTTGCATTAACCCCTACCCCCATGTCACACACTATTATTAAATAAGGCACACATTTACACATACAGTTAAAATTTGGCTAGTAATTATTCCTTTATTTACAACCAATAGCCACAAAGTTAATAATTATAATAACTGCAGTCCGTTCTATGTTTTATGTTCATTCTCATTTTGCCAGATGGCATGGCATTTTTGACTTGTCCTCTTTGGGTCCAAAAGAGTATTTTTCAGTTTTGTTTATTTCCATTTGAGAGAAAGTTAGACCCACTAGATGTGTGGAGCACCAATCTTATAAACATTCTCGTGGAACTTAAATGGACCCGGTCGCGTCACCTCTGACCTGACATCTGCTGGGACGGGAAAAGAAAGGAGAGAAAAGACGAGAATAGCTGCTTTGTTGAAGTATTTCCTTTCTCTCATCAACACGAACAAATTTGGTTCTGTGTTTTTTAGCCAACTGACGATGTATCAATGAAGTGCATGATTTGGTGACCCCGAGATATTTCTCAGGGCTGGAGGGGGATCGTTTGATATGCCCAAAGATGAAAGAGTATAGTAAGGCAAAGACATAACTACTTTCAGGGGAATTTGCTGACTTTTCACCACAGGTTACATATACTGCATATGTATATGTATACATATACGGTGTGGATATAAACACACATATATATACACACACATGCATAATATAAACACATTCGAGGGTGGGGCGGGTGGGGACTGGTTACCAACACTACATCAGAAAAGGTTAAGCAAAAGCATGAATCTAAGCATCGCAGGAGCCTCCGGCTTTTTAAGTGTTCAAGATGACTGATGTGTAAAGTTCTTCCAACATCAACACGTCCAAAAACTAAGTTGCATTGTAAATCCACACTGAGGACATTGGCAGCCTAATATAAGGGGGTGGCGTCACGTCACCTGAGTCAGCGGTTCTATAATAAGCAAGTAGCTGAGCAATACCAATATGGTACAAAGATATTCGTTGGACAAAAAGAAGAGGGAAAAAAACAAGTTTGGTTGAGGCTTTCGTCCACAGTGACACTGGCTGCCACGCGATTGGTTTTCTTGTGAAGGTCTGCAACCTCGAACGCACTGCATGTCTTCAAAGGGAAGTTCCTTTAAGAAGAAACAATGAGGGAGACTCCCTCTGTAGTCCAGGACTTAACTCCTCAGTAGTTGAACTTTCCCTGTTGGTTGACGGGGGACGTGGCAGGTATGAACAAGGGCTTGGGAGGGACGTCAGGTTTGAGAGAAGAGGCCCGGCGGATGATAGCGCCCCTGTGCTGGACCTCCTGCTGCTCTCCGTTGTAGCTGTGCTGGCGTGTCAGGTACCCGTTGGGGATGAGGGGGTAGTGGACCTCGCAGGCGCTGCCCGTCGAGTTCATCCGTGCCAGGAGGGGCGGCGGCTGGTGCGGCCCGCCGTTTCGTTGGCTGAAGCTGTGCTGGCGAGGTATCATTCCTCCTCCTCCGCCTCCTACTCCGGCTCCATTTGGCATCTTGGTGGCTGCAGCGATCAGCGAGTGCCTCTGGGAGGAGTGCCTCCTCTCCAGGGTGGACTGGTGGTGCGGGGGAATGTCCGGAGGAACATCCATGCGCCGGGTGAGGCTGTCTCGAGGTAAAGTGGATGAGCTGTAGTAAGGAGCTGATTCTGTCTCAGGAATCTGAGGCTGGATGCGGTTGGCGAAGGCTAGCTGACCTCCACCGCCACAGGCCATCAGACCTGACGGGCTCATCAGCTGGGAGTTCTTGCTGCTGCTGGCCTCGTGGATGTGCTTCAGGAGCTCATCCAGCGAGGTGACCTCCATCACCTTCTGGGAGTAACCAGGGTAAGGTTGCTGAGATAGCACACGCTCAACATTGTGGATTTTGCGTTCTTCTGGATGGAGGTGACCTCCGACAAGTGGCTGCCCATTGGACAGGCCATGGGAGTATGGGAAGACCTGCTGGTGAAGCAGGGCGGAGCTGGGCCTGGAGCCGGTGTTGTGGGACTTTGGTTCCTTGGCATTGTTGCAATTCTGGTTCTTCTCCCACTGGTTCTTAAAGGCTTTCATGCTCTTGATGGGCAGTTCTGGGGTTGAGTCTGGTGTAGGCAGACCAGACAGCTCTGAAGAGTGGTGGAGGTGGTGGTGGTGTGGGTGGACCAAGTCTCCCATTGTCATTGCGTGATGGCCGTTCCTCCTTGGTGGGTGATGCTCCTTGCTGTTGGCGAAGAAAGAGTTGTAGATCTTTGGAGATGACACCTCCAGCTTGTCGTCCTTACTCTGGCTGTCCAGGAGGCCATTGAGCTTGGCCAGGCTGCGGAGGGACAGGGCGTGTGGGATCGGGGCCTCAGGATCTTTAGACAACTTCTTGGTCTTGTGGCCGGTGTGGTTACAGTAACAGGAGACCAGAAAGCCGGAGAGGAAGGCGCCGAGGACGAAGGCCACCAAAACACAAGCGATCAGCAGAGTGTAATGGACACTATGATTGGTCTTTTCCAGCTCTGGTGGACGCCTCACACCTTCAAAACAGAAAAAGATAGAGAAAAAGGTACTTCAGTTAGAGCTTTTCTGACTGAGCCAGAAGAAAAAAAGACACACACATACACACTTTCAAGAGCTAATATAGGTCAAGTAGCAGCTGGGACAGACAGGTTGTGTTTACAGGGGCTTCACTACGTGGGAAACAGCATGGGAGAGGTGTCTGAACTAAGCTCTTGGCTTCCTTTCCTTCCACTGTTACTAGATCAATACTGCCTTTCTTTCTAGGACCTGTGCTTTTCCCTCAGACTGACAGAGGCCAAGAGCTCCCCAGTCAGTGAGAAATCAACTCTGAAATGAGTTAGAGCTTTAAATATTGATGGGAGAGCAGCAGCAGGAACCTGATGTCATTTTCACAGACTCTGCTTTCCAATGCGAGGATCAGAGGCGAGAGCACCTGGTATGATGAACGAGCCAAAAATAACAGGTCTATCCAATAGCTCACAGAGTGTGGCGCCTTTGCCAACACAGACTCAAATGAGGTTGTCAAATTCTTTCAAAATGAAGCCGAGGGGACAGTCTGTGCCCCAAAAACACAAGGTTACTTTGCCGAGGTAAATCTACCGTGTAAATGTCCTTGGGTGATGTGACCCTAGCACTGTGTATGCCTAATGGCGTGAAAGGCGACGGCGATAAGAGGAGTGAAACCTGCCACCTCTCGTAATCAGAGCTCATTTGCAAGAGGCTGCTGCCATCTGTGGTGTCAGACCCTTCTCTCTGCCCTTAATGACAGTTTCTGTGAAACTGATTAGTCTGAGGAGGGGGACGGCTGAGCTGCACCGACGAGGGAGAAACTGCATGTGTTCCAAACAAGCCAAACCCAACAGCTAATGAAAGCTTCGCTGAGGAATGAAAATGGAAAATGATGATGTCTAAATCAGGCCTGATGGTAGTTTATGGGGATGTTAAGAATGATGATGATGAGGAGGATGATTGGTGGAGGAGTATAAGGGACATCAGTGCAATAATTAGGTCCGCATTAGAAGGAATTTTAATCTATTCTCTGAATTAAGTGACCCAGGCTTGACAGAATGAGGGGGCATTGCTCCCGGATTTCTGATGAGGACATTCATCAAAATTCATGCGTGAATGAGTTATGACGTGGGCCTTTTGTATAATGTATAATTATATATGACATCTTGATCTGGAAAATTGAGAGATAATGATCATAGTTAAAATAACCATACAAGCACGTCTGTTTTCTGGCCAGTTAACTGGAAAAATTAAGGTACTTAACCAGACTGACGTAAAAACAGTTTATTGACTTGCAAGGTCTCATATTTTAGAGAGAACTATCTAAAATACGTATCCCTACTGGTTGAACAATCCCTGTGGTTCCAAGCAGGGTTGGGTCGTGTCTGGTGAATTGGTACATCACAGTGATGACATGATGGTTGGATATGAATTTTTAGTTTTAGCAATTTTGAAGCCTTTTCAATGCCCATCCTCACCTACTCGGCCGGTCTCTACTTCTGCTGCTTTTTCTCCCTATTAATTTTTCACAGATCAAGGTTTAAATCTGCAAAAATATGCGTTCATCAACCACCAGTTCTGACCCGCAAACCACCAACTTTGTGCATTAATGTAGCAGAATTGTAAATCCTAACTTTGGGCTGAGCCTTTTCGATGACTGTCAGCCATCGGTGGTGAACGATGGCACCATCTGTCGGCCCTTCTCTAGTTTCTAAGTAAGTACGGTATCATTGTGTGATAAAGATGTGAAAACAATCTGAATTTGCCAAAACTGATAACATTCTGTAGTCCCTTTGAGACGAACATCTCAAAAGTATTCAATTTTGATGGAATGGAGGATGTGAATAAAACCTCCTACATGAACTCTCGAGTCTGTGAGGCCTGGGTGAACATTATCAAAGGCAATGAGTGTGTTATAAAAATCCCAAAATGACTTTCTCTCTCTTTGCACATGTGATTTGAGGCAGGTATTACGGGAGACTACAGTGGTGGAAAATGTAATCAGAGACTTGCTAGATTTCAGTCAAATCTCAAAAGAGACAAAGGCACAAATGAGCGAAGTCTAAACTCATTTTCTCGAGCTTCAAAGGGCACCTGACACCGTGGTAACTACACAATGCATAATGTGGAAAGACAAGTCATTTGCCTCCTGTCATCATTACAGCTTTAATTTGACAGAATGTTATTACGGGGTAGGATGCTGCAAATTAGAGTCAAACAAGGTTTATCTCTTGGCATGACAGATCTGTGTGTACACAGTTCCTGGCCAACAGTTTTAGAAGTAGTTTGTTATTTAGGTCATGGAGTTACAGTGAAACTTCTCGTCATTATCTGGAGGTAGGCTTTGGAGCAGGTGTGCTTGGAAAGGCTTATTATCTCATCGTCATGTATCGCTACATTCATTTTGGAGGGCTGCTTTGCTGCCATTTTCAGACCGAGAGACAGATACTGTGCTGCACTATAATCTTAACGCTTTGAATAGAGTTCCCAATTAAAAATACTCAATTTTTAGCCATTTATTCTTATGATTGCCTCGACTTATGACCACATTAAAAAGCCATAAATCATAATTGCAATCCCAGTGGGAGAGGCAATCAAAAGTGATGCTGCAGTGAGCCTGTTAATACCTCTTCTTTTAATCTTGGGCA
>CAFUXE010000599.1:1040180-1062529 GCA_903364295.1 Serranus cabrilla | reverse complement strand
ATTACACAGGCCGCCAATCAGCTGGTTGTGCGTCTGAGTTTGTGGTTGTGACTGATCGGTGTCTCGGCGTGCAGCTTTTGTAATGAGCAGTGAGGCTGCTCTCATCTCTCTGTGCTTCCTGCCTGCTGTCGTCCCTGTGGCTTCCTGTACCTGTGAGTCATCCGCTCCCTCTGGACCGCGACCACCCCCCCGCCTGGCTGCAGGGAGGCTGCAGGCCGATTGAGGGGTTCCTCCTGGTTGAAGGGTATGAGTCAAGTGCCGCGACAGGGGGTGAAACGCGCAGCTGAGGTAAACAAATCCAGAGCCCACGAACGACCTGTCACAACATGTTTCATGAACAGGCCGAATGACTCAATCACTGGGTATGTGGGACATATGGTGCCACCGGTCACAGTGAAATTAATATCCTGTGAATCATACCGGCAGCCTGGCAAGCGGCTAGGTGGCGCCCAGGAGGTGCCGGCCAACTGTACACACCGCCTTGGCTTTCTTCGCACTGCTTCACAAGCGTCTGGAAATTAAAGTCTTAAATATATATACATCATACATATTTATTTAAAACCAGTCTGTTTATGTGGGGGATTCGTCACCTAAAGTAGAGGCGATAATTAATGTCGCTTTACGCTAATTTCACAACTTCCCTTCAATGTTTACATAGCTTCAGAGTCAGTGTTCCTCTAGAACATTGTCACGTTATATTTCTGTGTCAACTCAACATGGTCTCGGCTCAGCGAAGGCTTAATATAGAGATACCCAAGTCTGCCAAAAGGTAAAAAGACAGATGGGCTGCATGAGTGGAGGCAAGGGAGGGGATGGAAGAGAAGGATGGTGACAGCCAGGGGAAAAAGAGAAAAGGAAGATGAAGGGATGAAATTCAACCTTGGTGACAAACTGGGGATGAAGAGGGGAGTGAATGTGAAAGGACTCAGAGATCCAAGAGACAGGGGAGCAAGAGCAAAGGAAGGGAGTGGAGATGAAAGCCGGAGCGCCAAAATAAAAAAAAATAGAGCTGGAGAGAGGGAGTGAATGTATGTGTGAGGAGCAGATTTGAAGGAGGAGGAAGGGGAGAGAGGCAGAGTGAGAGGCAGACAGACATGATGGGGTGAGTGACAGACCGTCACTCTGCTGGGTTTTGAAGCCGGGTGCTCTGCAGCAGCTGTGATATGGTTGGAGAACAACCCTCGCGCTCCTCCACAGTGCCGTAGGAAGAGAAGCACTCTGTGATTGCATCCATATTGTTAAAAATAGACGGCGCGGTAGGTTATGTAAACAGGCAGGTTTTACACAGTGATGCTTGTGCCGCGTCGTACTAATTGGCGATGGTTTTTGCAGAAGAAAAATAATATAAGGAGGTCTTTTGTTTTTTTTTCCTGCAGGTGATGAGCAAATTACAACGGAAGTGACAACTTCTCTAAAACACGCCAGTGATTAAGTTAACGTCTGCTGTCTTTCCTCAATCATGAACAATACAGCCCCCATAAGCTTCTCCATGACTCCAATTACCGGTAATCTAACACTCTGAAGTTTCACACTTGCTCAATGGTGAAAGAATCCGTTTTGCATCTCTTGCAGGACACTAAAAGAAATCAGAACTTTCATTTAAAATACTGCCAGGGAGAACAGCTACCTTTATTTCAGACGATGCTTTCAAGGTCAGAGATGAAATTATTTAAACAGAGGAACAACTTTTTTTCTTTTAAAGCTAACTTTTCTATTATACCAGGCTTTTCTCAAGGGTGCGATTAAATGCTTTGTAACCTGGAGAACAACTTGTGTTCTATTTTTGCGCATCAAGTGAAGACGTTCCAAAATAGCCCTAATTAGTTTCTGCTTCTGCAAGCTTACAAGTGCATGTAATTGTTCCCTTAATGGCTACTCCATCCCAATGAGAAGCCAACGAGACAAAATGGCCCCAGGCTTCATAGGCGAGCGCTGCCCCCCTCCGCTCCCTCTAATGCTGGAGATTTATTTCTTCCACACTAAAAATAACAATTTAACTCCTGAAAGACACCCCGAGGTTCAAGATTGGAACAAATGAATTATTTTCCTTTTTCAAAATCCGGGTAAAAAGCAGAGCGGCTCTGCCACACGTTGCTGTGAGCTTTAGTAATTTGACAGTTTTAATACCTGATGTCTGTGCACTGACAGACATGGTTAGCAAACAGAGCATGATCGTGTGTGTCAGCGTGTGCGTGCACACACACACCGGGTGTATGTGCTGCGTGTGTGCAGGCCTCTCACTGTTGACTGAGTGAATTCAATCATGTACACTTGTTATTAGGAATTTGCATAATATTCCACCTCAGTGCTCAGCCAATTGGATGCAGTTTAATATATGCACACGAGCTAAGGTGATATGGTGTAATGTAACAGATCCATTCCAATTCAAAGTAGTGGTAATGAGCACTGCATTTCATTCCAGGTGTGCTGATGCATAGAGAGCATAGATTTCATTACACTTTTGATTGAATACTGGTAAATTAGGCGTGCCGTGGCATCTGGCAATCAGAGCCACACTGTCTGCATTAAGTCCTGCAATATTTACACCTGTGCCTTAAAGGAAAGGAGCAGTATACATTTGGGTTCACACTCAAACAACAGATAGTGGTTGGTTAAAGGGCGGTTCATTCAAATCACTAAACAAAACAAGCATATTTTCTTACATCTCTGCTGGAGGTGAATGGAGGTTTGTTTGTACTGAGGAAAGCATTAAAAAATAAATATATGTTTCAAAAATTATTCTATGAATCTTTACGAAGCAAATGGTCCAAATGAAAACTTTTCCATTTTTAATACTTTGACCAGCACCAACAAGATCCACATCACCTTTATTTAACTGAAAATATTATACATTATTTACATTAAATATTCTGTAAATGTCTAATCTACATGGCTAGATACCACCCAGGTAAAATAAGAAAATATGGGATTTTTAAAATTTGGGTGAACCGACCCTTTAAAATGACATCTGATTAACTTATAACAAGTCATTAAACCAGGCAGAGCACATGCACTAAGCTATGCCCTTAAGCTTATGATCATTATTATTATTTTTTAAATGTATTTACATGCAGTTGCATCAGAGAAAAGAAAAAGAGGAGCTGTTTATTTGCCATTCAGTGTCTGGTAAAGCAAAAATGGTTCCAATGCAAACTTCCAACTGTTGCTGTGATGATTCACATTGAAGAGGAAAAAGGCGTCACTGGAAGAATCTTGGCTTTACCAACAAACTTAAAGAGACAGTCCACACCAAAGTCAGCTTCCAAATTCATCTAGACTCTATGAATATAAACTGGCAACATATACAGAGCATGCACCAGACAAAAAGGTGAGGAAACTCACTATAATACTATAATACTTAAGTACCTCACGGCTCAGATTATTTCCCATATAATCTTTGTTTTAGAGTTTATGTCTTTCTGCTAAAACCCTCATCTACCATTGTGTCATGTAGCACTGTCTTTGGAGTGAACTGCTGCTTTAAGAGATGGAGAAACTGCTCGCAGGTCCACACACTCAAACACCTGCACACAGTTTCGGCCATCGGCTGTAAAACCGGAAAGGCAGATCATAAAGAGACGGTGAAAAGGGGTCAGTGAGAATTCAACAAAGGAGGCAGGTACAGCTAAAGGGTTAGTCCAACTTAGGAAAGGAAAGAAGAAAGAAAAACAGGCAGGTAAAACGGGAGAAATACTCCCCAGAGGTCAGCGGGACAGACTACAGGGTAAGGGGTTAGGGCTCAGGGCCGGATCTGATCACTGCGGGCCCCGTGGATCGCTGCGGCGCTCCGAGGTGGCGGCGCTCCAGCCTGACACTGAGCTGAGCTTTAATAGCCGACACGGAATAAAGAGCCATTATAATTGTCGGTTATGGAAAGTGAAGTATTCAGTGTATGTAATGCCTTTAAGGTTAGTTTTTACAGCGCGGTGCAGAGTGTGTTTTTGTAGTAAAACATGATGTCACTTATGATCGCCATAAAGTGCTGGTGTGAGGGGAAAATGGCCTCGCTCTGTGTGACCTTTAATGAGTGCCATTACACTCTGACTATGACTCAGGGACTCCAAATTGGCAGTAACGTTTCAAAAAGGGAAGTAAATGTGTGTGTGTGTGCACACCGCGGCCTGCCTTGTGATGAATCATGTAAAAGCAGCCGGTAGGTCGCCGTCGATGAACGCGCTGAGTGGAGTCGGACGGACGGCCGGCGGTTCTATTTAACCGCCGTAATGAACGTGTTCTGGATACGCAGCCTCAATCTGACCCTTAAAGATCTGAAAATGTATTTAATATTTTAATGTCCAACTTCACAAGCTGTCTGAGTGTTTGAAAAAAGTGACAGCTGCTTTCAAAAATGATGGCTGGAATGAAAAGTTGAAGAGCTGGTCGTTTCATTAACCCGGCTGCACTGTGGAAGATGGCGACCTGGTCTGACCTGCTGACTGATCAAAGTGAACCGGGACGCTGTGTAAAAGGTAAATAAAAAAATAAAAAAAGTTTGAACATTAAACAGAGTTTTGTACAGTTTTTATGAGCAAATTATTATTTCTGTTTTGTTTACATTTCTGAACTTTTTTTGGAATCTGGGTTCTACTTCCAAGAAATGAATGCTGACACGCTGTCATTATTTATTACAACTTTTCTTGATTTTTGCTGGGTTCTTTGCAAAGATTAGAGCTGAGTTATGTTTATATTAAACCCGACATATGAATGGCTAACTTTAAGTTTAAAAAGGTAAAGTAAATAAAATATTAATCACATGAAACAGTGATCGTGATGTGGACTGAAGGCTCTGTGACGTGGTTAGAGGGGACACACAGTCACTGACTGGATGGTACCGGCGCTGTCTGTTGCCATGGTCTTCACAAGTATAAATAACTCTTTAGAAAACTAACTGGCATCGATGTCCCCCCCAGGACGCCAGCTCTTCTTCGTGGAAAGGTTCAGCCCGAGTTCACTCCCTGCTCTCCTCCTGTAGTGTTTTAATGAGTTTGAAAATGCCCGCTTCACTTGATTCTATTATCCAGCCATCTCCCTGGGCTTGTCAGCTGAATTAGCTGCTAGCCTGGCTTTTTAGTGCGGCCCACGCTAGTTCATCTAAATGTGCAGAAGAGTCACGGAAAAGGTCAAATCACAATAGACGGGGAGAAAACAAACCAGAGAGGTCCAGGACCGGGAGTCTTGTGCGCCGCGGTTTGTGCTAACACACAGTTTTCACACACAATGGGGAGGTGGGCGTTCCCGGCCAGAAAGCTGCTCTCCTGCAACCTGACTGCTGGCATTTTTCTAAATAGCAGCAGGTCAACAGGTTCCTGGTCCTGCCTTTTAGTCTTCCCTGGTGTTTACATAATGTAGTGCAGCTACCCACATCTGAGCAGCGCTGCAGCGCGGTTTTATCTGTCCATAAAACAAAAACACACCAGTCTGAGATTAACAGGACTGTACGTGTTAAGAGAGTCGCTGCCTTTGTACTTTTTTCTTATAGTTTATATCTCGCTGACATTTATGGATGAAGTGGATTTATAGGGGGTTTACTTCTACTCGTGTGTTTTTCAAAATGTTTGCTGAAAGGGGAACTTTTTCGGGGGGAAGTTGGGAAACTTTCCTGAGCTGTCGGATCTGTCTCAGCTGTCACACATAATAGAGGTGAACAGTTCTCCACAGCCTCAAAATAACTGAAAACACTCACTGCCTTCCTCACTCGCCTTGTTTTAAAAGATGAGCTTGGTAAAGTGACTCATATCTACTTATTTAGATTAATTACATACATGTTTTCACACATCCTTAATTAATAATAATAATATTAAAGAAGGTTGAGGTTCAGATTCCTGCTGAAGTTTAAATGTGCATTTTTGTATTTATGTATTTTAGATGTTTACATATGATCACACACACCCAGCTTTTTTGACTTTCTATAGATAACAATTGAATGTAACAAGTGAATTAAATAGATAGATCAATTATGGTTTTGTTTATGATACTATAAGTTACTAAATCTTTGCTTTTCCTGCTATGACAAGTGAAAAAGGCCTTTAGAGCCTCTTGGTTGCATGTTTATGCTAATGCTTGCTGATTAGGTAGCCTGGTGGATAGTTGGGGAGCTAACTGCTGCATAAACTATCAATAAGTATCTGCAGAGCTTTTTTGATCGGTGCAAGTGCAGGTCGAGTTTAAAATAATTTCAGACCAAGTCAGGTAAAGTAGTCTTTTGTAGCTTGACCGATCTCCACAGTGCTGTTTCAGCAGTGAAAAAAAGGTTCGGTTGCACAAATGATCGTTCAGCTAAAGGGGAAAAAATGCCTGATTTGTTTGTATTTCTTTAAACCAATCACAATCATTTTTGGGGTTGTGCTAAGCCCAGTGTGCAGCGACCATGCACCTGCAAAAACGTGTACACAAAGTGTTCATCTGTTGAGTCTAATGCTGCATTTAAATGAACCGTATTGACTAGCAGAGTCCATCTAAATGTCTAGCCGCTGTGTTGAATTAGATACATGTAAGAGTTCTTTGGAGACACATGTATCTGTTTAACTGGTGTTTTGCAGCTTGTGTTTCAGGTATCTTTGTCTCTCTTGACTAGCGGTTCTATTTCCGGCTACTATCTGTGCACGGGTGTCTGCCGGCCCACCTCGTGGCTGCTGGGAGATTTGTGACACAGCTGCAGAGCCTCTACAGAAGGTACAGACAGAAAGGCAGATATCTGCAGAGAAATGGACAGGGAGGGAGAGAGATTGGAGGCCCTCTTGGAACTGTGATGCTGTTACTTCCACAGCGGCTCCTCTCCTTCCTTATCAACCCGCCCGCCCCGCTCCTCTGATTGAACCGGCAGCGTCACAGTCTCTGGCTGAAATAGATTGCGTTGCTGTTTCTATTACATCCTGCACCCCCCCTTCCCCTCCCCACTGTTGTCCGACTCCCAGGCTCAGGCCCCTGCTGGTTATTTATTTGTTATGGGCTTTTCTCATTTGAGCCTGAGTAGCTCATCATTGCAGCCAGAGAGTCTGTCTGCGTGAATGGAAGCTTCTTTTCCTCACTGAGGATTTATGGACTTCTGACGTGGTGCCTGTGCTAGCAGGCAGCAGGGAGAGGACAAAAACCGCTTCGTGCAGCCTTGTCCTCCCTGAATCACGTCCAAATGAAGCGTATCTTCTTCCTGAACCTGCAGGACTGTGTGCCAGTCGTTGGGAGCGGATAAACCCTGAAGACCTTTTCTCTTCTGCTCTGCAGCTGGTGCATCTTATTTAAAGGGCCACGGAGACGATTTGTTGCACTTCCTGTCTCTGACTTGCATTTCTTACTTTTGGATGCTTGTAATCTTAATCAGTATGAGTGCGAACTAACTGTCAAATTAAAAATTTAAGAAATAATGAGTCTTGAGCCTATTAAGATCTTGATGTCATTAAATATTCAGGAACTGGTTGGAGTTTTATAGGTCATGCCATTTATTGGGGCAGCTGGGTGGTGTGGTGTGATCGTTTAAGAGTCTGTTACTGCAAGATAACAGGTTCACTGCCTTTAATAATGCTTCATATACAGGCTTTATATTCCCATATAAAGCTTCAGCAAAAACAAAACTTTCAATTCCAGAAGTCAGGAAACCTCATTCACAATCACTTTGCCTTTTTTAATTACTCAAATCATGAACATCCAGCCCAATAAAATAACCTTTAGAGCTGAAGTGATTATTCCATTAATTATTTGAGCCTTTTTTAAGCCAAAAATGTTGATAATGCCACCTTCTAAATTAGGAGGATTTGCTGCTCCTCTTTGTCTTGCATGACAGAAATCTTCAGCAACAGGTTTCTGTAGTTTGAATTTGTCATCCTGGGTTTTCTTTCATCTGACATTCAACAAACAGAAGTGTGTGGTTCAGTTTACTCCATATATCGAGACAGAGAGGATGCCCTAGTGGCCTGGATTGAACACAGTTTTGTCCTGAGACTGTCAGGGCAGCGGCCTGCTTTCAAAGTTGGAAAGTTATCATTAGAAAAAGGTAAAAAAACTAACACAATGAAGTTAGAATCTGCAGAAATTAAAGGTGTGTTTTTAAGTTTCATCATCTCGTTTGGTTTCTTTGTTTGGTCGTAATGACCCTTTACTAGAAAAAAAAACAGCCGCTGCTTCACACACAGGTGAGCTGAAGGGCGAGTCTGTTGTTTTGGTGCTGATTGATGGAAACAAACTGTGCGCCGCCTGTAATTTTTCCAGGAAATGTCACCTCAGACGCCCAGTTTGCAGCAACACAAGGCGAGGCTTGCATCAGTGGATCATCGGCTCAATCACCATCGTGTTTCCTCATTTGGTGAGAGATAGAAAGCATTCATTGAAATTATAACTTCATTATATTTATGTGGTGGTTACTGAGTTCTCAGGTATGTTATTAAATCTGATGCTTATTATTTTCTCTTGTCTGTGTGTGTCATTGCACAATAAAAAAACTGATTTCCTTGACTTTTATGTTGGATAACTTTAAAAACTAACTTAAAAGTTCAAATAGTCATTTATCTCAGAACATGGAAAGGGAAAGCGACGGATCCAATAAACCCTAAGTGAGAGGTTTGGTTGAGTTATAGAAGTTAGTGGAAGCTGAAGAGTGTTTGCTGCACAGGGAGCTGATTCTCCTAAAGGGTTTTCTCGGATGAGGATGGAAATTATAAATGGTAATGAATGGTCACGTAGAGACGGAGATGCTACCTGGATTGTGCTTTGAATTTTTTTCAACAAAAACATTGAGGGAATATTTGTGCGTGCTGACGAGCTAAATAAAAGATGAGGAAAGGCCATGAGGGAGCAGTGTTGTTTAGACTTGAGTTGAGGAGTTAATTAGAGCCAATGCAGTATTTATTACAAGTCATTAAATCTTTCACATTCATGGCTGCTGTGTTGAACACATCGAGATATACGGCTGAACAGAACGAGACAAGGAGATCTTCCTCTAATATCCTCTGCGCCTTATCCGAACCAGGCTTATCTCTGTTTAGTGAGCGTGTTCGCTGCTGTTTTCAGTGATATCGAACACGTATCACTCATCCCTTCCATCGAACCGCGCGGGGCTGTAAGTCGGTGGAACCATTAAGTGAAGCTTCCTGGGAAATCATGTATCACGTCATGTAACGCCGAGGCTAATGAAGTGTACGGATCAAGAAAATCAATTAGCAATGCTTTCTGCCTCGCACTAAGAGATTGGTTTAACTAGTGAGTTAAGTGTTAGTGAGCTAATGAAAGTGATATTTCACCCCGGGAGAACACATGCACATATTAGCACGACTGTTTGATGGTCAGCCTCCTCATTTTCTCATCGACAGCAACAGATATTGCAAAGAGAATTGAGTTCTTGCAACTGTGGATGGAAGGCAAAAATAATGATTTGAATTTGTCTCCACTGTCATTTTTACATTAGCTGCTGGATGATTGGAGGGATACAGTGCGTGCATGTTCTGCCGGAGTGAAACATTATTGGATTTTGTTAGTGGTCAGTCTGGTTAGAAGCGTACGATGAGGCGTTCGGGGCCCAGCAGTGCAATCCCCTGCAGGTTCACTGAGGACAGACATCCCTCCCCCTTACCCTCCATCTCCACACTGATGGGCTCCGAGTCAGGTGACCCTTGTTCCCCCACGGGGGGAGGGCCATCAGGACCTGTACCTCTTTCAGGGTCACCTGCCTCCTTTGGGAATGCCGCCCCATGATAGGTTGTGCTGGCGCTTGTGGGTGTGGTCTTCCCTGTGGTTGTGACGAAGGGGGGGAGGAGGAGGAGGAGGAGGAGGGGGCAACAGAGTGAGTGATTAGTGAAATGTGAATCAGCCTGGAGAATCAACTTCAGAGAAATGAGGGTGAGTCCTGAGTGGAGAGAAAAGCGTCACCCGTTAACATAAACCCAGTGATGATGTGAGCAACATGATGAGCACACAGACAGAACACAAGTTAATTCATCCATCACTTCACTTCCCCACAGATACACAGTGACTGCTGCAGCTGCTTAATACCCACAGTAAATCTCTCCAGGAAACTCAGATTTTGGCATTCCAGCGTTTGCAATGAAATATCCGCGATTCTGCAGAATATTTCTCGCCGCGCTGCTATTATCACACTCAGAAACAACCTTTAAAAGAATACATCACAGCACATTTTGTGACTCTTTAAGCGTCATAATGCGGCTATCCGGACGTTTGTCAGGAGAGACGCAGCTTAGCAACAGACGACAGTAAACTAATAAAGTATATAAACAATCTCGAAAGGCTTTTGAATTCTTTACAAAGTGCAGCAAAGGTTCTGCGCACATTTATAATATTGAAGCATACCATCATGGTCTGACAGAGTGACTAATGGCTTTCAGTTTTCAAACTTCAGTCTCGTGTTAAAGCTGGGGTTGGCAGTTTTTTCTTGGCCACATTGGATAAAAATCCCATAATAACTTTTCAGCATAATGTAATGCAACTATTCTGACAGAAAAGGGTTCATCTGCAGCTCCTCTTGGCTTCAGGCTTCAGAAAATCTAGTCTGTGACAAGAGATCTTGGCCAGAGGGAGAGAGTGACTTCATCCGATTGGCTTTCTACAAATGCAGCTTTCTGTACATTCAGATGGTCAAAGCCTGATTCAATAGTGACAAATCTCCAGCACTGGCAACAACTCTCTTAAAAAAGAGAAAGAAATGTTGTTAATGTTTCTTGTTCTTGCCTTGTGGTGACTGTGGACAGAGACTTCTCTGAAGCTCTGAAACACTTTGCTGATATTGACACGTTTTATTCTCGAGCCTCGACTCAAACGGCCTCACAGACCCTCAGGGCTGCAAAGAAAAGTGGCTGGTGATTATAACAGACTTGCTGCTATATAACAACATGCGAATCACAGTCACTGCTGGGCTAATTGAAATAAATGACAAGTACTTGGACAGTTTATCGTGTGTGCATTAGCTGTAGGATGACGTCTTTTTCTGCCTTTTCCAGACAACTGAACCCCAGCTTTAATAAACCACTCGGTAATCATTTAATCCTTGTTCTCCATCTTATTTTACAGAGAAATCCTCCCTTTTTTCAGCACAGCTTTGACCTCGGACCACCGTTTAAACTCCTCTGTGTCCGCTCTGCTAAGTGTTTTCACAGATAAGTTGAAATAGATACTGGAAGCTGGCTGGGTGATGGTTTTTTTTTCCTTTTCCACTACCTCACCGAGCTGAGCTGAGCTGTTGCACGGGAAACTCCGTCACCTTGAAGCAGCCCGGCAAACATTATGACGGACACATTTGGAATCGTTTCAAACATATGCCAAGTAGCACGCTGGGCATTAGCTGCCACAGGCCTTGTATTATCAAACATATTTATCCTGATGACACACTCCACATCTTGATTGCATTATTAGCTCTCTGTTGTCCTTGAGGTCCGACGAGCAGCATGCTGCTATTGGCTTGGGCTCCTGCACTAATAAGCCAGCCATAATGTTAGCATTCTGCAGAGCTCACACCCAGACTGGAGGAAAAAGGCTTGTTCTCGCTCTCTCACAGTGAGCCAGTTGACAGCATTCACTCTGAATGAGGTGCCCCGTCAGTTCGCCATCTGCGCCGGGCAAATTAAAACTGTACACCAGGGGGTGTTTGGCCCTGGCACATCGGACAATAGCTCCAGGACTTCATTACTTCAATTTATATCAATTGTGTTGCTCTGAGTGTTCATGTAGGATCAGATTTTTTTTGCTCCTTTTTACTGTTGATAAAGTACCAAAAAAAAATCCCATTATACAACAGAGGAACATTTGATTACCTACACAGACAGGTGTTTGTCTCACGCCCTTCACTCTGCTGGCGGCGATTGTTTGGGTGACAGGGAAGTGGAAGAAAGAAAACGTCCGTGCTTTGGTGTGTTCTCGAACTGGGAACGGAGCCCCTTTGTGACAACAGCTTTGTTTGGCATATGGGGTGTTTTATTGTCTAGGAAAGCTGATAATTGATCTTCAGTGCAGAGACTTAAAAGGCTTTTTGTGTGAATCAGCTAGGAGGGAAAAAAAAGAAACCAAAAAAAAACACACAACAGAGACAGAATCTGACTGCGTGTTGAGAACTTCAAACAGTGCAGTGAAGCATCAGGGTGATGAGAGCCCCGCAGGATTAAGCAGGAGGGTTGCTCATCAAGTCTCGCTACCGACTGAGTGGTAATTCCTCCGGCTGGGAGGCTTTACAGACTACTGAGGCACCGTGGGACTGTGGAGGTCCGGGCCCAAGCCTCTGGCAGACAAAGTGGCCTCTGTTCTGAGGGAGATGCAGGATGGATGGTTCTGCTGAGCCGTAATGGCCGACAACTCCCAGCATGATGGGCTCATTGCTGATACTAATCACTGTGTTGGATCAACCGTCGCCATTAGCTCCCCTGCGCCCCAATTTGTCCAGTGACGAAGGGATCTGACTTTGAGCAAGTCTTACAAACTCCTCATAAAGTCGAGGCGGGGGCTTTGGTTGTGTAGATAAAAGTGAGCGAGGCTGGCCAATAGCTATCTGATTGAAAATGACTAGTTTTGAATGTTGCAGTGGTGGAAAATTGTCTGAACACCACCTCCTCAATCTTATCTGAGAGCTAGCCAGCTCGCCGGCATTTCTATTTCTATTCCGGCCATGCCAGGGGCTGCACGGTGTGGCCAGCGGGGGAGTAATGGGACGTGACAGGGATGATGATCCTTCTTGATACAGGGCATTAGGCAGCCTAGCCAGCAGAGCTCCTGGTCCATCAAAGGACTGATGCTTCAGACAATGGCTTCAATGTTTAAGCTGTCAGGCTGGCTGAAGAGGAGAGGTGGCACCGGCCATTCAGCTGCCTCCATAAAGCATCCTGTAACCCCCCAAGTTGTAAAGTGGAGAAACATTTACTCGGTCGGCATAAAACTGATTAAATCTGATCCGCCGCTCCAGATAAAGTCACAGTGAGCGAGCGGGTCGAGGTCCAAATGTGTTTTTCAAGGACATCCAAAGAACGCTGCATTTTTTAACATGACGGCTCTTATTTTAAAACGTTTGGTCATCAGGTTTTACACACCAACAGAATCAAACCCGGCAGGAACACAACACATGCAATCAAACCTCCAAAATAATTACCAAATAATTGAGAACAGGACTGAGTTCAGTTTGCTAGCCTTTAGTCTGAGCACTGCGCAGCTAAGAGACAAGATAAAGACGTCCACTGACCGTACGCCGAGTCCAGCGCCGTGTTCTGCTTGCGAGTGGTCGCCAGGACGTCTGGAGCAAGACAAACAAAGAAATGAGGTTAAAATTTGTCAACATTACGGTTTCTGGGTCATATTTAACAGCGGGGCTTTATGCTGAATTTTAAAAGTGTTTGGCAGAGTGACAACAAGGCATCAGCTTTGGTTTGTTGGAACTGAATATATGGTTTTAAGTTTATTTTGAGTAATCAAGATACTTTTTTACAGGCCTAAGACCTGAGTATGTTGTAAATGCTTTGCAGTATTCAGCTCAACCCGGGATACTTCATCTCCCAAGACAAATTCCCTCTCTATCGTTTACTTAGGTCCCTCTGGCTATTTGTCAGTTTAATCAATTTGCACATTTATTTGCGATCTTGAAGGGTTAGTTGAACTTTTCACCCCACTACAACAACTAAAAACTTCAATATCTTCACCCCTGTGTGCATGCAAGGACAACACGTTTTCTGGTTCATGTTCTGCAATATTTAGATATAACTACTGCAACAAATATTAAAGATGTGTTTATGTTGAGGTGCACATTTGCTGCATGTTAAAAAGTGGCAACCAAAGGCCAAGAAATGTTGCTATTTGCAGCGAGCGTCTGGCCCTGAATGGGAGACGTGTTGTCCTGGTATGTGGTTCTGATCACATCCCAGACGAATGCAAAACAGACATAACAACCCACTTTGTCTTATATAAAAACACTTCTACGAGCAAATACTTAATTAACATAGAGAGATTGAGGACAGTATTCCTGCAGGGATTGCGATCGGGGGCGGACAAACTGCTCTTCAAGCTCCTTCAACATGAACTGAATCGCTGCCCTCGTTGAAATAAATACTTCGTAATGTTCCATTATAATTTGTTAGATCCGCCGGCACTTGTGCCTGCTGTCACTCTGCCATCAAGATCTGATAACGGTCAATAGGTGCACATTTTTTTCTTTAGAATAAATGCATGCGCTCACCATGGCAGGTATCAGGGTGCTGATGGTAACCGTTCTCCACATCCTGTTCAAAGCCGCCTCTGAAGGGGAGAAACAAAGACACACACACACACACACACACAGCACCAAGACAAAGAGACACATCAGTAAATTTGCATCAATCCATTTCCCTAACTGTCCATTTCTAACAAAGCACCTCTTGAGTCTTCCCAAAATTGGTTTTCTTGATGAGGAGTGCTCGGAGACGGGGAGGTAAGTGCACCGTAACAAAATTTAATTTGTTTTGTGTCTGGCGAGGTCAGAGTGTCTGTGCCTCGCATTTGTTGTTCGGACACAGTGGTGGCCAGACCTGAAGGGAAAATCCACCCTTGGATCTTACAACAAGGTTGTATATCATCAATTTTGTGGCGTTCAGCAGATTCCAGGAGTTAGTTTGTGATGAAAAGTTGTAATTTGCTTTGGTGTCCTCACTTCCCCTCCGCCTGCCTCCTCTGCCTGTACTTCACTTAGTCATTTCCTGCGCTCTCCAGATCTGTGCCCGTCTCTTCACACATAGCACTTTCTCAGCGGCACTGTATTTTAGTCAACTGAGGCTACTGCTGCTGAAATTGGTACCTCGACTTTGCCTGCTCTGCAATAAATGTCTCACTGTATTATTGTTGAATGTCAGTGAAAAACAGTCTGGAGGGAAGTGTGTTGATTCAGAACGACTGACACCAAAACCTGTCATTTACTACTGATGTTTTTGTGGGAACACTTTCTGCTGTTGAACCTCCCACATTGATAATGGCATGGGAAATATATCCATAAGACATATATACTTTGAGCCGCTTTCTGCAGGAAAAATGCACTGAAAGAAAATGAACCTGGACTGAAGTGTTATTGTCAAAAATGTGTTTATGTGAAGATTTTCAGATGAAAAAGAAGGACGAGGCGTCGCAGGATTGTCTTGTTGATAACACTTTCTCATCTCATGCAAAAGCGTAATGACTTAACAATAACAGAATACGGATTAGTGGATGGATTGGTGTTTGCTGTTTTTATGTAAAACATGCCCTTTTTAACCACATCTGTGTAAATTCAGTGTACTTGGTGAATACATTAACCAGTCATGTTCCTTTTCTTTCAGAGGCTGTAGGGATATAGTGAAGAAACTGGCATCATGGGAAACTAGAAGATCTAAGGAATGCTTTCTATGTTGTTCAAAAGGTCTTGGTGTATTGATGTAATATTCAGGAGGGATTTTGACCATTTTTATCCATTTTCGATATGAAAAAAATAGCATAATTCAGCACCAAATGTGTGAAACAAATAGTATCAACCTGAAAATTGGTGCAACAACTTATGGGACATAGTTGAACATGGAAATGAAATGCTGATGTTCTGAACCCTCATACACCTTAATAGGTTTCATTCATGAATCCACTGATTGATTAAGTCATGTTTATTGGAGATTTTTGACCAGAACAGCTTGACACAAAGTACTGAGCTTCATCCCAATTAATCTTCCAGTTCACAGCTTTCAGATGATGTTCACCACTTTTATGTGTCATTTATTATTGACCTGCTATCTCCCCCTTAAACATCCACTGCCCACAATCCTCAATAAGAGGTTAAAACAACGACAGGTTTGAGCAGAACAGGAAAGAAAGGCTAAATCCTAAAAAATACGTTTTTAACACGCAATTATTTGCCATCCAAAACGTGCTGCTGTGCAATCCAAATCTTGTGAATTTACCTTTTGAACCACTCCTCCAAACTTACGAGAAACCCAATCTGACGATTATTGATTTTCCGCTGCTTTGATGAAAACGTGCCTACAATGATACGCTGCTCTCCCTCCAATAGACGCTCCGTGTTTCACCTCCGAATCAATCAGGACTCTGAGGCTCATCCACACGCATCCATTCGACGGTTTGGTAATGAGATTGAGCCGACGCACGGGGGAGCGGAAGCTCTTCTCCACCAGCGGATCTTCACATCGAGGCCAACAATCTTCCCACACGTAATGAGGCAAATAAAATAGACATGGGCCCGTATAGTGCACAAGTGTAATGATCCTGTGTCGATGCCGAAACACTTTGTACGAGCATGCACGCACGCCTCCTCTATAACAAACCAATTAGTTCCTTATATAACCTACACACAAACCTTCATCTCACACAGATTACATGCATGCACGCAGACTTCCAGCTCCCGTCTATAATTAGCAAGAAAACTTCTCTCACACACACAACCTACACAGACACAATACGTGATCTTGTACAAACATTTTTAGATTTCTTTGTAGAGACTCGCAATCCTCAAGACAAACATGCTGCTCGGCTCCTGAGAGTAACAACAGATGTCTAAATTGGAGGCAGTGAACAGCCAGAACACTGAACTCAGCTTGAGGGAGAAAAATCAGCTCAAGAATTAATCACCTCAATTTCTTCAGTGTGTGTTAAAGCAGGTCCTCTGCCGTCAACTGTCGGGTTTCGGGATGTGCGTTAGCAGAACCTGCTGTGAGGAGGCAGATGCACGCCTGCTGCACTAAATTAGACCCTCAGTACAAACTGAGGCTCTCATAGTAAGTTTCTTTTCACGTTAAGGCGGGAGGTGAAGATCGAATCAAAGAATGCAGGCGGCTGAAGCTCAGTGTTCACTGGAAGAAGACGTTCTCGGAGAAAACAAACTTTAGGAACATAGAGATATCTTCAGAGCGGTTCGATCACATTTAGAGCTTCTTCTGCTTTGGTATGAATTGCAGTAAAAGGTTTTTCTTAGTTCTTTGGGTTTGTTACATCTGAAAATAAAGACTTGTCTTCTCTACAAGTTAAGAAGTTGTGATGCCATGATGGTACATCAATGGAAAACCTCAGTGTTTAATGACCAGAATCACTTATTGTACATTTAAACAACTTCATAAATATTCCTCCGTCTGCTTACTTCGCTCCTCCTCTCAGATCAAAAAATGCAAAATACCTTTTTACGGGGTGAACCTCAGCGTGTAAACAGAGTTTTGTTAACTAGTAGGCTGACAGGTCACCTTTACGTTTGAGAAAGCATGGCAGGCTTGTCGGCACTCTTCACCATAATTGACCTTCTCTGGTGTTCATGCACATGAATAAACAGTTGAACGCAACCATCAGGCGAGAATTCATTTTGTTCTGCTCGGCTTTCCAAACACAAGGAGCTGCTGGCTGTCAGATATCAACATCTGTCTGCCTTTTTCCCCCCATAAAGCCTTTCAGTGTGGGTTCATGTCCTACAGCTGGCTCAGTTACTCTCTGCTCTGGATAAATCGCTGACTTTTCAGCTGCTGTAAGCTACCATCGGAGTGCTGGAAGCCTTGTTGTCATTGGCCAAACACAACAAACTGAACGTATTTCCACCTGGTTTGGTAGTTTGAACGAGCGATCATTATTTTGTATCTTGGCGTTGATAATAAAAGAGCTTTGCAGTCAGTGGCTCAGTGTTGATTTCATTTAGCAAATCAGAGAAGAAACATTTTGGGCTTTAATGAATGCAGTGTTGACTCGACCTTAAAGTGAACGCCACACAGATACATTCAGTTAAGGTGAGTACCTGCACAGCAAATTAACACCTGCAGTAAACAAGATAAAATGCTGGCACAAAATAATGATTTCACAAGTAGCCTACGCGACACCATGAAGAACGGCACGAATACAAATGTGTTTTCAATCTAAAAACATGAAAGTGTCTTGAAATGATTCGTCGCTGATCTGCGGAATAAAATCCATATCCCGCCCGACCTTCATGAACAAAACATGATCATGATAATTTTATTTATGTTGCACTTTTCAAAGACAAGAGACAAAGTGCTTCACAGAAGATGTGGAATTGGGAAAATGAATCCCACACGGTACACAGTTGTTGATTTTTCTAAAGGCGAGGACACAAAAGGCAGAGGCCGAATAATTAGGATTTGGCATCAAGTCGGGAGGTAAAATCACACTTTTATGGCTCTCTAAATGTGTGCCTACAATATGTCGTCTCTTCTGAGTGTTTAGGCCAAAGAAACTGGTAGAAATGGTCAGTACATGTGAGACATCTGGTGTTTCTGGTGCTTTTTTCCTGGTGGTGTCTTAAAAATGTTCCTCAGAGGGTTGATGTGAATCAGCTTGGCATAACACTCCACTGTCCTACTTCCCAGTGCGGACACGCACACACACACACTCACTGCAACACACAACCAACTGCGTCTTCATTCTTTCAAATGGCTCATCCTGGCCAACACAAACTCTTTATTTATTCTACTGATACATTTGATCCATGTGTGCAAAGTAAAGCTGGGCAATATGGCCAAAACTACCCTGATTTCATATCTCTATACTGATATATATCACAGCTTTCTGGTTATTCAATAAATAAAGAGTCCATATAAAATGACCACATAGTAAGGACTATTTTGTTTACTCTGTACGCAGTGTTAGGAAAACAGCATTTATGGTTCACTGCAGTTTCACTCTCGTAGGCAAGCATCAGAATGTAAATAGTCATCAAAATGATATAAATATTAATAAGAATAAATGTAGGATGGCTCTTTTGCACAAGCACCTGGATGGCAGTTTGCACGGCTCATTTTCAGCCCAAATGTTTCATGTACATTTGTACTTTTACTGTCGTTTTATATTCTGTGTGGGTTGGATGTCGCTGTTATTGTCTATTATTCAAGACAAAGTTAATTTGACATTAATCAAGTTTGGCTGCTGGTCTCTCAACACTGCAGTACAAACAATACAGAAAAATACAAATAATAGACAATTTATATCATTATGATTATATATATATCGCCCAGCCTGAATCGTGTGTCGGGGGTGTTTTATCTGATCCATGAAAGGTGTTTTTGTTCCAAGCACAGAGCTCACCTGACTCACCTGACATGGCCCACTCTCAGGTGTCACATGGACTTTTCATGGATCAGTCTGACTCGTCTGTCTTTGGTTGTTGATTTGGAATCGATTTCCCTCCTACTTAATGCGATCACACTGATCCACGGCTGATAAAGGTCTCCAACAAGTGATTACAACTAATCATTCAACAACACGACATAACTGACCGTCGACCATTGAGCGTTCTACAAATAGCACATGCAGCATTATACATGCACGTACGGTTCAAGGTTGTAAAAAAAAAAAGCTGCAGTTTCTATGAATTTATGCTGCAAAACCACTGAGAGGTTTATGGCAAAAAAACGTCCTGGTTAGACGTTATAAAGGACAGTTTAAACAGGAAATAAATGTATGAAAATACTGGAAGTTACGTTAAAAAAACGTGATTTACAAAAGGCATCCTTTATTCTAACTTCTTTACTGTCAATCATTACTGCTGACAGTCTAACAACACAACTATGAGTCGTATTTTGCTGCCAATAGAAACAGACTATATTGTAGTTTTCTTGGGACTTTTGTTCCGTCAAAAACAAAATATAGAATATTTTCAGCCTCCTTCTTGAAGGGGTTTCAACTTCTGTTCCCGTTTTAGGCTCCAGGATTTTATTCTCCGTCCTTGGCCGCCTTTAGTTTTGGCACTGTGCTTCGGCAACACTGATTGTGTCAAATGCATTATGGATGACACGTAAACTAAAACACCCAGAAACAGTGTGACGCTGAGCCGTCCGGCCGCACAATCTTTCAACATGCGACGCGGAGAGACAGAAAGAGAAAGAGGCCTGTGAATCCTCGGGATCAGCCACAAATCACTCATTAAAATTTATGCCACCTCTGGACGAGAAAGGACTGGAGGAAAAAAAAGAGTGATTGTCCATGAAAGAGTGATGTGGCAGAGGAGACAGTGAGAGAGACGGAGGGAGGAGGAGGACGTCCCGGGGGTGGGAGGACGACTTCTGAGCTGCTTCATCTTAAACTCTGCTCAGGTCTCTTTCTGCCGCCTGATTCACATCAGTTCATCCCTCTCTCGTCCCATCTCCATCCCTTTATCACGCTCGCCCCCTTTCTCCTCTTTCACCATCCACTCCTCACCTCTTTTCAATGATATATACGCACATATATAAAGATATCACTTAATGCAGCTCTAAACTCGGTGTTCCTGCAGGGCCTCACAGACTGCCTGAGCAGACACTTTCTTCTCTTGCATAGAAAATCCAAAATGAAAAACAGATGTTCTACTTTGGAACTGAACCGATAAAACTCTCTTTCCTTCCACTTTTTCCGCCTTCATTCCACCCTCGTTCCTTTGTCCTTCCTTCCCTTTAACCTGCTCTAATCCATCTCTGTCTTGATCTTTAAGTTCTTCCTCTCTCACAGTTTTTGTCATTGTGTCTCATTGTCTCCTTGCTTCCTCTCCTCTTGCCTCCTTTGTCCTTTTGTCCGTCCTGCTCTCTCTCTCTGGCAGAGGGATGATCGTTGAGTCTGCACAGGATATTTTGGCCGATCTCTCTGACGTTCTGGTCCATTGGTTTCCAGTGCGGCTCGGCGCTGCACGCTAAACACCGACTCATAAATCAACCCTCAGCGAGCAGCTTGGAGCACCTCGCCAGCGTGAAGCCACATCGGCACTTCCTCTCTCCGTCACCAGCGCGTCTCACTGTACTTGTGAGGACCCTCCAGTCGTGACCTCAGACCACATGCCGAACCCTAATCTTAATTACAACCTTAACTGGAGCTCAATTCAAATCCTTAACTCACTCCTTAAAGTCACAACAAAATACTTTTCACCGCATTTTAATAATCCAAAACATATTTTTTTAAAATCAAAATCTCATTACTTTTACCTCCCCAAAACCATCTGTATTATTTCAGTCTGTACCAGGAGGAAACAAGCTCCAACCCATCAAACTTTCACAGATTCTCCCAAATTAAAGTGTCTGCCTGCTGGATATCCTGCTTGTAAAACACAACTTTTAGTTCTTACATTTATTCTGTTATTGTACAAATTAAATAAACAGAGCATACAGTGTTATTACTGAGCTTTAGAGGTGCTGGTAGGTGAATTTTATGACCACTGGGCAGAAGCATTCAGGCCAAACTTCTCCAGAAAGAGACATTTTCCAAAACATGGCACTGTTGCTTTAAAGGAGTAAATGAAGCATCAGGTTCAAGAGGTGAAAGGAAAATCCCACCAAAGGTTTGGAGCTCTGAAAGTTTGTAAACTGTTCTGCCGAAACTTTTCAAACCACATTTGTGTGTGTAGAATAAAATTCAGATGATCTCAGACAAACATACGCAGCTCGTGGATCAGTGTATGATGATTATGTGCAATTTTAGGATTTTATCGATACTCATAATGATACTTCACATGGGCTCTATTCTTTCACAGCAGGATTAGAGTTAAACATATAAATTGTATCTACTGTATATTGGTTTTGTAGCAAAAACAGTCGTGTTTAAATATGAGAAAGTCACTACATACACTTAATAATATCTCTGCAGGCTGTAACTGCTGTGAACAGAAGCTGAATAAAGCTGCTGTCCTTCACCGCAACATTTCAAGTTTATGCGAATGTTTGATTCTCAAAAGACACATTTTCAGTGGTGTCCTGAAAATGCAGCTTCAGCGAGAGTAGTTTTTTTGCAGATATCCTCGAATATCTTTACTTTTCTGCTCATAGATGAGAACACAAGCTGAAGTTAGTTCTGAAGCTGACAGATTAACATGTTATCTTCTGATTATTTAGAGTACAAACTACAAGTTTCCAGGTGGATTATTCCTTCACCAGGACCAGCGACTTCTCTGTGACTTTACACTAAGTTGAGCTCAGCAGCTGCAGGAAACAGCTGGAAGTCACTTTGCCTAACCTGCAAACATCACATTTATAAATATCATACCGACTAATACACAAACATAAGAGGGCACAGAGAAACATGCATCTAAAAGGAAAAAAATCCCATTAGCCTCTGTCCGTGTGAGGGCAGGGAAAGTAATACGTCTGGGTGGCCAAGCAGAGGATATGCAATAATTCCAGGTCTGCACATTTTCAGCCGTCAAAATAATCTATTGGAAGCCAGTCAACAGTGGAAGTGCTGTGTGTGTGTGTGTGTGTGTGTGTGTGATGGAGGGGGAAGGTGTAGTGGGATGTCAGTCTGCAGAAAACTCTCTCACACACACGGACACACACACACACTGTTTACAAGCAGTGCAGAGGAAAGAGAGAAAACACAGTGTGGTGATTTAGGAACAGGTAGAACATCAAGCACACGGGGACACGAGGCCTCGACTGTCTGAAGACACGCAGGAGGAGAAAACCTCCTCCTCCTCC
>CAFUXE010000599.1:1028556-1040157 GCA_903364295.1 Serranus cabrilla | reverse complement strand
TTGGTTTATAATTTTACATTGTGGTTCCATGATGGCGCCTCGTCTCTGTGCATTAATCAGGATGTTGCTCTGTGCACGCAGACGGAGAAATTCTCTGCAAATAGACATAAAATAATTGTATTCTGAACGGCTTTTTACATAAAACTGCCACTTAAAAACAGTTTTATGATAGAATACGGTCTTTGTTTTAGAACTTTCTTTCTTTAGAATATTTCTTGTTTCATATTTTCTAGGATGTGTGTGTGGTTAAGAGGTTTTTGTGTGTGAAGCACTTTGTGTTACATGTTATTTGCATGAAAAGTGCTACAGAAATAAAGTTTTATTAATATATGTATACGTTCCAAAACAAAACTCATTTGAGATCTTCCCACTTCTCTCCATGACTGTGCTGTTTCCATAGAAGTGCAGGACTTTTATAGAGTAAATCACAGTGAAAAACAAGGCAACGGTGAGAATAAAAAAAAGCTGGAAACTGCTCGAGGTTCAGACTTTGAACTGTGACCCAAATTAGCTTTCCTGATAACATCTCATCTTTATCTACAGCCGTGTACATGTCTTGCTGTGCACCTCGGCTCGCTGAGTGAGCAACCAAACAAGGACTCAGAACGTCTCTTTACAGGCTGGATACGGCAGCTAATTAGCTGCTTAACTGCTGCACGTTAAACAGCAGAAACACCTTCCTGCAGACGTTAACACGGGTCAGTTTGGATGCTGAACTTTAGAGAAGTGTGTTCCTCTTATAGCCAAGCTCCAGTTTACAGTGTTGAACATTTTGCCCCTCAGCAGTCAGTCAAAAGGCTGTTTTTTTCTCATCTATTTAAAAATGATATCGACATGGTTTTTAACAGCTTAATGGAAGACTTTTGTGCACTTAAACACGAGCGTAAACTCTGCATCTGCCGCCGCGGGGAGCAGGTCGATGCCTGCGAGTCAAACGGCTCCCTCCCACTTCACAACAATGGATTGTGTCTTTTATTTGTGCGCCATCCTGCGCTCCATCCACACTCACAGAAACAGCATAATGGACTGATTAATTTTCATATGTGCAACACATGTTGGCCCCGCGTGAATAGACTAAATTGGATGCGTGTTGTGGTCTCAAACGGGACCAGAGAGGCTCCAGTAAAAACTGCTGGTCAGATATTCATCATGTTGACGTTGCCCACTTGATTAGCTATCTATCATCAGAGAACGTCGCCCAGCGGAGCATTCAACAACTCACTCCAGGAGATATGGAAAATATTGCCTGTGCGGCTGCTCCGCTTCACATTATTGACTAAGTTACAAATGTGTCCGCTGTGACTGTGAGTTAGAGAACTAATAATGTCTTTATAAAGCCGTGTCCACCCGTGTGCCTTCAGACCAGCCAAACACCACAGTGGCTGAACTCACTAATTAGTACAACTTCGTCCGGAGAAGAATTAACAGGCGAAACCTCCTGCTGGAGTGTTTGATTAGAAAGCAAATCTGCACACTTTTGTCCCTCGGTGGTTCGGGATTGGAGACCTCTCTGTTAAAGGGGGAATCAACAATGAATCACATCAGGCAGAAAATTGCTGCTGCACTGTTAATGGGCTGGAAGTTTGAGGCACGCTGCCCTTCTGGCTGCAACCACAGAGGTTAAAACAGGTTCATCCACGAGCTGCTTTAGGAAAACTTGGATCAAGAATTTAAAAACACAGATCGCTGCACGTCAGTTTTCTGGTGTTTGCGGCTAAGTGTTGATTTACAGTTTGGGATTGGAGACCGGACCACATAAATAATCCATTAACCTTCCAAACTCCAAAACTCTCCACATTTTTAAAATCATATTCTGAAACTGTAAAAACAGCCATTATCATTGTAGGATTACCAAATTCAGAAGAAAATATAACCAAATCTAATCTTAAAGTAGAAGAATCTAATCAGAAACACTTTATTCTACACGTTTTGTTAAAAATCTTGCCATAACTAACCACTTGCAACAAGAAAATCCTGTAAAAAAAGCCCATTAAATTCTGTGCTTCTCAATACAAATGTGAAGCCATGAAGGACCAAACTTCAGTGAAACTTGGACTGAAGTTCTTTCTACTCTGAGCCATGATTTTGAGGTGCAGAACTTCTACGTTTTAGTGAAAAACTAGGCCACCGTGAGTGAAATGTGACAGGAGCAAAAGAGCCCTGAAACCTTTCGGGCTACCATCCCAAAACGTAGAACATATCTGTTGTCTTTGAACACAGAATTTAAATAAAGTTCTGTAGGATTTTGTGCTGACGAGCCCAGCAGGTCAGCGTACAAACTCACAGCTGAACTGAATCTTCTCTAAACTAAACCCTAAATATGACTTCCTCAATTTCAATTTGCATGTCTAAAACTGTTAGTTATGCACCTGAATCGAGTCCATATTGCACATTTTCACATAAAAATCAGTTCATCCACGATTCCCTCACGAAAGACGGAACAATTAGCCTGTATAAAGCGAGCAGCTTCTGGCTCCGGTGACTCTGTAAAGTGGGAGCGGAGCTGTCAGCTGCCAGCTGTCAGATACTATTTCTGACTTTATTTGGGGTTTTCCACCTTTCACTGCTAAACATATTGGGCTGTTTTCCTGTCAGTGTGCTGCTCCGCTGAGCACTTTTATTTTTTAAGACGAGCTGGAGAAACTGTGGCTGTAAAACTCTGTTACTGTCCCCAATATGTACACAAACAGTAACAGTGCAGTGAGATGTTTGCAGCTGAAATCAGTTGTAATTTTATCCTATTTCATTTTATTATAACAAATAAGTTAGAGCGAAGTCAGGGCGACACTTTTACGTGTCACACTGGGATGAATGAATGTGACTTAAGAGGAACAACACAGCAGTGAGGCAGCACTGACGGGATATTTGAACAGTATAATAAGTATAAACGTCGTCATTAGTGACTCTGAGTGTGTGTGTGACTTACTTGAAGCCTGGTGAGACTGTAGCACAGCTGCCCGACCTGAGCCAGATGCAGTAAGGGTCCCGTGAAGACAGACAGCTCCTGCACAGGAGACACAGACAGACAGACAGACAGACAGTCAGTGATGGAGGTAATTGAGGCGAGTATCAGCACCCTTCACTGTCCTCGACTCTAAACACGGCAGAGAAACGAGCTTCATGTGCAGCTCCACGACGTCAGAGAAACATTAAATTGAAGATGAAATTGCTGCAGTTTCACTCTCATTAAGTTGCACAAATAGTCGTCATTAAGCATCTCTAAGTGTCAAAACAAACGGGGCATTATTGCAGCTTAAATCTTCACATCTCAGCCGTGACTCTTCATGCAACCCTCATCATGGCGCTCTTATTCCAATGAGCTGATGTGTTTACAAAGTGTGCTGACACACTGAGATGTAAAGACAGCACAGCTCAGTCTCTCTATGTCTGACAATGTGCACACTACAGTATCTGCACTGCTTTTATGTTTAAATTAAATATGTAATAAGCTGTTTGCAGCTTCAAACGCTGACTAACAAACATCCCGTCGCTGCAGACGGAGGATTGTAATCAGATGAGTTTTTGATAAGAACTTTGTTTTCTGACTCAACTGAAAGGAGAACAAAGCTCGTTTTGTGTTTTCTGCATCTCTTTCAGGCTTTTCAAATCCCCAAACATTATTGTTTTGACCGTATTAATGAAGTATTTACTCCTACATTGAAGAGTTGAACTTGTAGATGAAACTGTGTACTTATAAACAAACAAACAGAATTAGAAAACTGGAGTTAACGCCTCATGTTTGCCTCAAAAAACAGCCACGTTTCAGTTTGCAGCCAAGACAATGCCTCCAATATGGATGCTGCTGCAAAGAAGCTATAATTCTAAAACGTGGGATGCTTCACACACATTTTCAACCCGACAACAAGATTAGTGTCAACAATCAATAACTGAAATATGGTCACAATATCTCCCTCTGTTCCTGAGTTATAGAGCGAAATAATGGCAAAAAAAAAGTGTTTTTAAAGGACATTATGATGCTACAGTGAAGTCAAACCTTTGACCTTCTGGATATAAAATGTCATCACTTCCTGTCCTGTTTAATATTTGTATTTATGTTTGTAATAATATAACCCTGTCCCAGAGCAGCTGGGAAAAATTAAAGGAGAAATCTAATGCTTAAACTGAGATACTCTTGTTTTTGTAATAATTTAGAGTTATTCTGAATTTGCAAAACTTATTTTGTAAGATTCAAGTGCTAAAATCAAAGAAATTCCCTTGTGGTGTTCCTGAGATTAGGATGGATTGAGGACAACAGGACAAATACATTTTTTTAGTGAGTAAATAGATGTCAAATAACTTTATCATAAAATACAGACAGAAAGTGTTCATTAAAACAGGAGCTTTAATTCATCGATTCTTCCCTCTTTTCCAAATCAAAAACGAACAAAAGAAACACGTTTTGAAGCTTGTTAATCAGAGTAACTTTGCCCTAAATGTCGCGTGTAATGAAGGTTTTGAGGTCGTTCAAACTGGCCGACATGAATGACCTGATTGGGAGTGAAAAGCTGACTTTGTTCATGTTCGCAGTCAGCAGACGAGTCAGTCACCTGCTCCCACTTACAGTCCCGCATCTGTCAACAACACGCTGGTGTTCCTGTTTAATTCCTCCGTTTAAGGCCGTCAGCATTAACAGTCAGCGGCCATTAGTCACATTCCCGGCAGAATCCCACAGTCAGTGCTTTCCCTCCACTCTCAGACCCTCACATGTCACTTCTGGTGATTGTCAGCCCCTCTGTCTGCCCCATGTGTGCTTTAACTCTGCGGTTTTTAATCCTGCTCTCTGGAAGGAGCTGCATGATCCCTGTGGCCTTTATCCTGCCACTGTATAATTACAAAACAACGCTGGTGTCAGTGACAGAACTGACTGGATTTTTTCACAGCTGCAGAACAAACTTCCTGCAGGTCTGCGCTGCTCCCCAGCAGCACCAACATAATGAGCAGGAAGTGCAATAATCTTTACCTGCTGCCGACCTACAGTCATTTTAGGGATGTTTTTCTGCTGAATAACGCCATAAACAAACAAACAAACAAACAAACATCTGCAGGTTGCTGCTGGTGGTGCAGCATCATGTCAACCCAAAACCTTTACTGCAGTCAACTTTTAATGAGTTTTAATGAGGACTCCTGTGGCCTGTTTTAAATATCTAAAATTATTTACAACAGTCTACAGTGAGCGTGCAGGTATCACAGCACCTTCACTCTCCGTCTGTAAACAGTACAGAGAAATCCTACTGAGAGCGCGTTAGTGTGTCACTCTTACAGAACAGAGACGGGTCCCTGTGCATGAATGTATCTGTCCTCAAAGTCCTCAGCACTCACTGCATGTGAGACAACAAACAATGATAACATGATGTACGGGAGCCACAGAGGATTCAGAAGAAACAGCAGCAGTAAGTAAATATATGTTCGTCCCTTTAGGCATTTCACATTGTTGTTTTACTTATGACACTTTCTATATTAATGCAAACAACCCTGCAGTTCATACAGATTTATGGAGCTCATAAAGTTTGTTTTTTGTCGAGGCTGTCAGGAGGTGTTTGTTCAACTTAACAACAGCTCGTAAAGTATCCAGCGAGGCGTCTGTAGGCCTGCGTCACTGAGCGCTTATTAACGATGAAGACACTTCCTGTCCACTCATTTAATGACCATCTACGGACTGATTCATTAGCTTTATTACTGCAGAATGTAACTGATGAGCTCCGAGGATTCAGAAACAACTACAAGAATTATTTACAACTCCACCTTTCATGTAAGCGTACATTTCTTTTGTTAGGTCGACGGACGATAAGAGATCATTTAAATGTGATAGCCAAGAAATAAATTAGTTTCAGCTTTTATTTACTACAACTGATTTTCTGGGTCAGCAGTTTAAATAATCCAAGTTGACAGTTCCTTTAAACTGTAAGGAAGACTCCAGAAATTGACTGAACTGAATTCTGATCGGCCAACAGTTATAATAAGAAGATAATTTGAAATGCAGCTGTGTTTTAATGGGGAGTTCACCTGTTTTTCATTCAACTTAATGTGATATTCAGTCTAAAATATTTAAAAAATGCTTAGACGTCCCCAGATACATTGAATCTCTACATTTTTGAACCACTAATGCATAAATGTCTCTGAACTGCTGCAACCAGTTCTTAACTTTCTGGTTAGACGTTATTACAGTTTAAACAGTGAATAAATGTACGTAGACCAGAAGTGAAGCAGTAATGAGGGTGACATGAGCCACGAAAGTTATGCAAAATACTTATGTTACATGAAGTATGTGACATATGTCGGTGCAGGACATTTTTCTGCCCTTTGTTGTTGTTTGCAGTCTCTGTTCTGCTGGCGACAGAGTCAATACTTTGCAGAGTCAATTGAAAGCTAAACACTGTGAGCTTGACTTTTCCTGCTGAATGACTGCAGTGAACAGTGTTTCTGCACTGGCAGTATCCACACCTCGACATCCATGAAAAGTGGAAAATCTAAACCTCAGAAATACATTTTCATCAGCAGCTTTCTGTCTCTCGCAGCATCACAGAGCGACAGAGGACCTCCGGGTACCGAGGTCCTAAAATGACTCCTGCCAGAGCGAGTGGGTGCCAGAGTGCGACACTGCACAGTGCGGCTTTAATAAATTATTCATGCACTCGCCATAAGGTATATATGCACCTCTCTCCTCCCCTCCATCACTACATTCCTCTGCAGCTGCATGACAGTAAACAGTACAGCAGGCTGGGAAACAGGCCGCTGGTGTCCAGCTGTGGTTCCAGGAGGAGACAGAGTCATTTGTTCCTCATGTGATGTGCAGTTTATATACGACGTGCGTTTGCGTGCATGTCCCTCGTCCCTCTTTAAAACTTCAGACTTCTCTTCGTGCTCATACTCTGTCATGCTATGATGAACAGATAGGTGTGTATGTTCGCCTGCAGCCTCAGTGTGGAAGGAACATCCATTAGCTGCTGAGGGGAGCAGGGATTCATCCAGCTTCTGAGGCCGGGGCTCATAACTTCCAGCTGTCATTTAGCCAACACAGTCCGACTTACTGGAGATGTTTCAGCTAATATGAAGCTGCTGGTGATCCAAAAAACATGGCGCTATGAGAGACATTCACTGTTTTAATTGAGGAAGATAGGTGGTTAAATGCTGCTGTTGAGCTTATTTTATTATGTAGCTTGGAAGTTTTACAGTGTTTTTTCCTTTTGTCTTTCAAATGGTACAATGAGAGGTTTAATAAAAGAAATATTCTGCTTTATTATCACTTGGATCTGATCTTTATAGCTTTTTCCATCAGCTGCATCACAGTTAATGTCGCTGTCTTGCCAATGTTAATTGCTGCTAACTATGAAAGCGGCGATGTTGCATCAAAGAGAATAATGTTTTCCTCCCCGACCAGTCCCAGTGTTAAACCGCTTATATAAAAGGAAACACCCGCTGCAGCTGAAAATCCCAGGATCTACAGATTTTCAGGGTTTGGGGCCTCCGCTGCCCTTTTATTGTATTTCTTTATTAAAACTCCCATTTCCTACAGTTCCCAGCCGCTGCTGAAAACAGAGCACTTTCTGAAACCTAATATTGGCAGCAGGGCCTCGAGTGAAAAAAGAAACCTGACGATGCAGCTACAGTGAGCGGGAGAGAGGGAGGGAGAGCCAAGAGAGAGAGAAATGCAGAGACACAGAGAAAATGGAGGTAAATCTCATCTGGAGGGAGGCAGATTCATTGGTGTGGTAAAGGAGGATATGGTGGCTGAAACCTGACCTCCTGGCCAGTGCTGATGAGGCTTACGGGCCCCTAATCCCAGGATGAGGTGTGTTGTAGCTCTAGTCTCTAGAAAGGATTTGGGGATGTAGCCGGTCCGTAAGCTTAAGTAAAACTGGCCCTATCCATTTTCTCTCCGTTGCTTCTTTTTCTCTTCTCATAAAAAAACAAAAAAAACAGCCCGGCCACCATTGCTGGCTCTCCGCCAATCAGCTGGATCCAATTTATGACTAAATGATGTTGAGAGCTTCTCCAGGCCTTTGCAATGAGGGCTTAGCATGCTATGAGGGTATATGTATTCCCTGGTGGAGCTGGGAAGAAATCCTTCCTCTGGGTTGAAGGGGGTTAAGAAAAGGGGGGAAATCCGTGGGGCCAACATTCCTCACAGCCCCAAAAATAGATCCCGAGTACATTAACTGGGGCTAAAACAGAGCCTGACAAAACAAAAGGCTGCAGACAAAGAGGGACGCTGCACGGCTCTGCTCATAAACTTGTCCTAAAAGCAATGTCAGCCTCCTGACAGCAGCACTTTCAGGGCTCTGTTCTGTACCATTTACAGAATTTACACCAGGCGGTGACCTATGGCCGCCGTGTTTATGGGCCGATAAGTTGATGATGAAATGACAAACCTGGTTCCACAAATCTGGGGAAGGGATCAGAGGAAAATGATTTCTGTGGTGTTTCTTGGCCTGCATATGGATAACTGGGTTTCTAATTGTCAAATTTACAACATAAAGCATCACATCGGCTGGAGGAAATTAGTCTTTGTTTTCTTTTTAAAAATATTTACATCCAAATTCTGATGAAAATAACAGAGTTCATCAGTTCCTTCTATCAATGCCGACACGTTTCTTTGCACATTGCAAAACAATGACACCAAATCTCTGCTTCTAGAAACCTACATTAAGAAGGAGTCAGGGCGGAGAAGAAGAAACAGCCCAAAGCTTCATTCAACCAAGTGGGACACCAGTAAGACGTGGAACATCTATCCAAAACATTACGTTGCTTCCCAACTGAACAACACGTCTGCTACGGCGAGTAAATATCCTGTAGTAACAACATCAGCGCCACAGACGGATTAACAGGTTTATTCTTTGTCTTAGAAAACCTAAATGAGAACAAATGCTGTGCAAATATGATAATTTCTTCTTATTAAAACATTTGTTCCACACAGAAAATTGATTGGGGATGAAAAAGGGAACTGATTAAGAATTGAACTGATAAGTAGAATTGATAATAACGTTCATATCAGCTGCATAAAGTTGCTTTCTACTCGAGCACATTTTATTATATTTTACTATTTGTACAATAAATTTCAGACATTCTGCTGTGAGGAGAAAAGTTCAGGCTCAAATCGAGGAATAAGTGAAGGAGTGTTTTAAAATAAGGTCGTGGTTAAGGGAGAGATCGGATTATTAAGATGCTGCAAATTGACTGTAACGAGATAACACTGTGCATGCAAATGTGCTCACTGATGTCCTGTTCAACCTGATTTATCTGAGTTTCTTGTAAGCATGTAAAAAAAAAAATACTGACTGATATAAAACTGCCAAAAAATGCCCCAAAATTCTCACTTCTGCAAATAAGAAACCAGCTAATTTGAAGCATTTACGGTTGCTATTTAAAACGTACTATTAGCTCTGGTAATTTAGCAGCTAACATGCTAACGGCAAATCCTGAGGGTGTGTAACTCTCAGTATCACTCACTAATAAAAGCTTCTTCTTCACCAACATGAAGCTCAGGCTGAATCAGATGAGAAGCGGCTTATGAAAACATTCAACCCTGCCGCTAACCACAGCGTTTCTAACGTGGCAGCCGCGCGACGTTTCCCCGCTGCTCCGTTTAATCTGACTCTCACTTACCTGCCAACACCACTAATAACCTCAGAGTGCTTTTTGGGCAAAGTGGGCCCAACCAACTCCGTGAACCAGGCAGATAATAGCATAACATCTGCTATTTGGTGCAGGCTTTTGTCCAAAAGCCTCTAACAGCATCAGGAGTGGACACATTTCTTAAATTGGTAGCTGCAGAGGAAATTGATCCTCCTTTCCTCGAGTTACCTGGCAGTGTTAGTGCTGTTTTTCTTACACAGCGAGGAAGCCCCAAAGTCATGCCGTTCTCCTGAGTGTGGTCCCAAAATATTTGATTTGTTATTGTTCTGTGACTTTTGATTTCCTGCCTCCGGAAACATTTTCCAAAGATCTTTTTTTTTTTTACTATGTGTGCAAACTTTGCTGACTTTAATCTCAGGTTCCCTGCATGAACACATCTGACAGGACACGTGACCTCTTCAGTGCCAACTGCTGCCTTGAATAAGACTCTAATCCATTTTTACAGCCTCTGATGGAGTTCGTCTCCATAAATCTTACTTTTCGAGACATTCGCCTGGCTCAGGACACTAACTTAGAATTAATTCCATTATTTCCTTAACCATAGTTTTATTGTTTAATCTATAAATGGTCCTAAAATAGAGAAAATCTTCCAATTCAACTCCTAAAACTCTTGGTTGTGATGCTTGTCAGGTAACAGGACCGTCCTCCAGATCCTCGTTGGGATCCTGAGACATTCCCGGCCAGATGGTGTGTGTAAAAGCTGCAGTGTGTTCTGGTTCTGCCCGGGGGTCTGAAGCATCCAGGAGCCTCCTCAAGTGACTCCTGTCAACCGGCATTAGCAGCAGGTCTACTCGGACTCGGAGCCTCGTCACGAGCTCCTCGAGTTCACGACCTACTGACGGGTTCATCTCACCACAACAGGCTGCTACAATGCAACATCACCGTGGACTGAAGCCAGATTATCTTATTTATATTCATTAAATATCCAGCAATTACTGAGAATACAGGACTGATATCTGTTTAGTCATTAGTTTTATTTCTGTTCAGTTTTCTGATTTTAATTTCTAGAGCTGGTTGATCTGATGTATGATAATGATAAAGTTATTTGTTTATGAAAGCAGTGTGTCAAAAGTGTGGACACAGCTTCTCATTCAGTGGTCTTTCTACATTGTAGATTAATATTTAATACATCAGAACTATGAGGGAACACATTTGGAACAATGTAGGAAACAAAAAAAAGTGTTAAACAAACCAGAATATGTTTTATATTTGAGTAGCCTTTGACCTTTTACTTTGATTATCTCAAACACATTAAGAAGGCAAGAATTTCAACAAATTACCTCTCGAAAAGGATCACCTGTTAACTGAAAACCATTTCAGGTGAAAACCTCATAATTCTGACAGAGAATAACAGACAAAAACAACAACAAAGCTGCATTTCTAAACAAATTAAAATATAAAACATGTTCCGGTTTGTTTCATGTGTTATTTTATAGTTTTGATGTCTTTAATATAAATCTACAATGAAATAAAGAATAAACATTGGATGAGAAGCTGTGTCCAAACTTTTGACTGCTACTGAAACCTTTTTAGTGTTATATTAGTGCAGAATTGTTGCACAATCCACATAAAAAAGGTCAATTTCACCCCAGCTCATAAATGAATTACATGAACCTCCATATTGGTAATCTGTGAACTGTTTCACTATAAAACAGGTGCTGGTATTGACCTAAAAAAATGCTTATGTTTGGGTTCTGTTGATGCTTCCCCAGTCTGTGTATTGATCCATATGACTCACAACCTAAAGGATGCAATCCACTGCTTTCTGCAGGACTTGAATGTGTTCATGTGCTGATAGAGTAATAGATTATTCTGCTAATTGTTTTCTTCCTGTGACAGGTAACGCTCTGATCTACAGGTGACTCACTTCTTGCAGGTGCTGTAGTCGGAGCAGCGGCTCAGCGGCACGCGGATCACGCAGCTGGAGAACGCCACGAACAGCGCGTGATGATCCCGATCCAGCTCCAG
>CAFUXE010000599.1:1012218-1026623 GCA_903364295.1 Serranus cabrilla | reverse complement strand
CCCTCCCCGTGCTGCCCGTCTTTGATGTGGGCTAACATCGACCATGAATAAATCCGATGGGTTTTAATGAGGGACAAGGTTGTGTGTTCCACCTGAGCTCACTCATCGATACCAATCACAGCCCCGAGTGTGGACACGCTGCCAGTACATAATGTTGCTATTGAAAATAATACCTGCGCACGAACCATAAAAGAAGAGAAGCTGGCGTCTTCTCTGAAAGGCCGGTTTCATAACTGCAGCCTGGCTCTGCACAGCACACTGATGTCCAACTAATGGGTCTGTTTTTAATTGGACTCAATGAAGATGCTCTCAAAGGAGCCAACAGAGCATCTGAACAAGAGCTCTGCATATTTTCCTTCAGATTTATGATGTATAAGGTGCTGCATGGTCGACCAGTTTACATCAGCAGCATCTGGAAGAACAGATTTCTGATCATGAATCACCAGGAGCTATGAAAGCTGCAAAATGTTGCACTTCAGTCAGACTCAGACGTGGATGTTTTTGGGGCTGAAACAATAAATTGCTCAGATCAACAGCAGAAATTCTGCAAAATGAGTCTTTAAATAACACCGTCTGGCAAAAACAACAAACATCTTCTGTGTCTCACTTCTCCAAAGTGAGGTTTTTATGCTTTTTATATCACTGGAAACGAAATATTTTGGACAAAACAAGTCACTTGAAGACGTCACCTTGGCCTTTGGTAAACTTTAACAGCTCTTTTTTTCATTTTCTTAAGTTTTATAGACCAAATAATAAACTATTAATCAAGAAAATAATTGGCAGGCTAATTGAGAATGAAAATAATTGTTAGTTCGCCCTATATACTTAAAGAAATACAGTGTGTGGGCATGTGGGCTGAGACTAATTATTAACTTCATTATGTGTGTTCGGTATTAGTGCCTGATGAAGTGATTAAGCCATTAATCAAAATTGTCACTGATTAATTTTCAGCACCATACAGTATGTGGGTAGTTTTTAATAGCTAATAGATTTAGCTCATAAAAGTTAGATAGTGTTGGTCCTGGCCGACTCTTCCTGCTGTTTAACAATATTCATTTTACCCGTGAAGCCTCTGAACCCCACGAAACGTGTGTTTGCTTTAAAAGATCGCCAAAATACAAAGTCTATCTTAGAAAGAAACTGTAAAAACAGGCATTATCTTAACAACTTTGGACAGTCCTTGAATGGATCACAAGTTAGGAAAGTTTGTTACCCAAAACTAAGCTAAAGATGTTTATATTTCTGTCAAAATCACTTTATTCTACACGTCTCATTTAAAACATTGGCAAAAATAAACGGTTTGGAATAACTAGATCCTGTTACAAACATTAAATTCTGCTCCTAAGCAACACTGTGAAGCCATGATTGATTCTGCTGAGACAAACAACAAATATTCACTGAAAATCTGTTTACACAGAGCCGAGAGGAGAGGACAGGAGAGGCTGCAAACATGCAAACGGTTCAATATGTACAGAATGTGGAAACCCAATTTTTTTTTATACTAATATTCATGACATTCGTGGGCACTTGGAATTTTTTTTTCTTCAGATTTTTAAAACAATTATTAACAGAGAAATTGTGTTTCTCTTTATTCATGATTTCTGTCATTCTAACTGTGTAATTCTGCATTAACGATATTTTTTTTTGAGTTTTTCGCACTTCTAGCCATGAGTGTTCTGACTCCACAGAGGTGCAGGGCTTAATTTATCTGCACATATTTAATTTCCCTGCACATGCTTTCTTAACTCACCTGCACATTATTTAATTTCCTGAAATTAAATAATGTGCAAAATCTCACTTCTCACTTATAGTTTAATTGTTAATCTTTCAGTGTATGTATAATGTATAACGTATGTTTAATGTATGTGTACATGCTGCTACTGGATGCTTGAATTTCCCTCGGGATAAATAAAGTATCTATCTCTCTATCTTCATATTTTTTATATTGCAGAGAAATACGAGGCCACAGTGAGTGAAATGTAAAAATAAGAGTATTAACAGTCTGGTGGTGAGATGAGTGCAGGAGTCCTGTACCTGCTGGTGGTTCGGGTGAAGTAGGGCCTGTCGTTGACCGAGGGGACCGACTCGTCCATGAGCGGGTAGGACTTGATGAAAGTCAGGGTTTCGTCGGGGAAGGTTGTAGAGGACTTGTAGGAGGCGGCTGAGCCCTCCCCGGCGCAGCAGCCCGGCCTGTCGAACAAACACAAAGCTAAGTGAATTCATCCACCAGTGCAGATGTAAAAACACGGGCAGCTGTTTGGCTCTGGAGATGAGCAGTCGGGAAAAACAGGTGTCTTGTGTGCTTGTTTTTTTTTTGTATGTGCAGAACAATAACAGCAGCAGCTGCAGGAACGTCATCGTAAAAAGGCAGAAAAACATGTTCCTGGAGAGTGACAGAGCTATTTAAAGCTGCTTACCTCGGTTTGGGGACCTGGTCCTCTGGAACAGGCGTCCACGCCGTCTCACTGTTCCTCTGCTCTTTGAACTTGCCGCTGAAGGCCTTCTCGATGTCGTCCATGTAGAACGCACAGACCGCCGAGCCGGTGATGCTGTTGAAGGAGGGAGAGGACGTTAGGAAGTCCAAGTCTGGCACAACCTCAGTCTGTTTATTAAGGAGACGTCGGAGTATCCTGACAGGCTGAGACATGGACATGAAATACTGCTTTTTTATCCTCCTCTCTTTTATTCTTTGCCTTAAATATTTTCACTGTTTGTAAAGCAGAATGCCAGGAGTTGGATGGTGAAATGGTAAAAAATATTCTATAGCAGTGTACATCATTTTATATAAAGGTAACAGCATGTTTCAAGATGGTACTTGTTCTATAAATTAAATAAAAAATCACTAAGATAACTAACATTTGGTTTCTTATTTGGAGCTTCCTTAAGCTACACAAAAAACGCAACAAGTTAAAACCAAAAGATTCAAAACAATAAAACTTAATTCTTTAAAAAATGAAGGATAAACACTTCAGGGGTCAGAGGTTTAAAGGTTCAGGTGTTTTTATAACTTCACTGATGATCATGTGACTTACAGGCAGCTGGATTTGAGAGATAACAAAGACATTATGAAGATCATGAGTGTGTGATAATAGCTGCTGTTAGAGGGATTGTATGGCCACATCTTGCTTTCATTTCGGTTTTAACAGAGTCCCTTTTTTTGGAATTAAGGTTGTAATAATAAAAATATGATTAATATGTTATTTGTGAAGTGTTACAGTGAAATAGCGCTATAAATTGATGTATTTATATTGTTTTTTAAAGCAATTTTACAAGGTTTTGCCGGTCATTCATGCACAAGCTATGCCATAACTTTTTATAGATATCGACGGTATATAATATTGGAGGAGGGGGCTCAACTATGCATGCATTGTTTTCTCTCTTACAAAACGACCGAATACGCTGTTTAACCCTGAACATCCCACACACAGATTTAGAGAAAATGTGGTGAAACCGGACACAGACCTGTTGGCCTGCGTGGTGAAGACGCCGAGCACAGCCGGCCGGTGGTTGATCTGCAGCACGTTTGTCAGCGACTGCAGCACATCAAAGTAGAAGAAGGAGTCGCCGGGGACGGAGCAGTTCAGCCGCGCCTTCAGGAACGACGTCCAGTAGCGTTCCAGCACCCTCGGAGAGCCGCCGTTATCGTTCTTACAAACACGTGCGACTCTGGAGAAAACCACCTGAGGGGAGACAACAGGGGACAAATCCATAAATTACCTTTACAGTTCAAAGCCTTGTGATGCTGTTAGACTTCATTCCACTGAGAAACTTAATTACAGACCCCACAAACCCAAAGTGTGCTGACTGTCTGGTCTGAAACAAGTCGCTCACCTTGCCCAGAGTGGTGTACTCCACCGCAATCTCACTGAAGAAGAAGTACACGTAGTTCCCGTACTCAATAGCGTGGAGGAAATGGGGCTCTGTGGGAGACAAGGAGAGAGGATGTGTGTGACAAACAGGCAGTGATGCCTTATTTCCAGCGTGACGTGTGTATTGTGAGCCGGCAAACACAAATGCTCAATTTTGGAAAATGGGTCCAGGAGAGAGTGTGTTTGAAAATCTGAATTTAGGGACAGGAGGATAAGGAGGGAAACTTCCAATCACAGCGATAACACTCATTGTGAGGACAGAGCAGAGCTGGTCCTGGATCAGAGCTGATAAAAACACCTTTATAACGTCAGACATGCTGTCATTTACAGGGCTGAATACAGCACTGAGAGAGAATCCGCTCTAATCCTTTAATTGAATCTATTTCGGTTTAGATTCTGACATTTGTAAATAAATGAGGGTATAAATACCCAAAGATGCAGCGGAGTTGTTTCATAATCAGCTTTTCGGGTTTGAGAAACATGGAAGTTCAAATTAGAGGAGAAACAGCAGCTGTAAAATGTTGATTATACTGTATTTATACAGTACATGTGGCACACAGTGCATATTAATGTGCAAACAGAAAATAAACTGAAACAAATCTGCAGTGCATTCAGAGTGAATTATAATGTGTTTATAACGCTCCTCATGCATCATAAACATTACAGACTTATCGTCTCTTAAATCGTTCTATGTTTTATTTTTTCCCCAATTCTGTTTTTCTACTTTAATTTTCTGAATTCTGAATTGAAAAATATCACCTAATCATGTGGTGGAAGATTACACTTAATAAATTCAACAACAAGAAAATATTTCATGAATACAAATGAATTCTACTGACTCACACGAGCTGTTTGGATAATACTCTTTATTAAATCTACTGGCTTTATGATGATGATCCTGATGTTTGATTGGCTGAGTATATAAGTATATAAGGCAGAAAGTAAAAGGCTTTTTTATGGATTTAAATAAATCTATCCTGCACCGTTAGTGACAATAGTTGGATGCCAACATGTTTATAAACTATGTAGAGAATTACAAGTTAAATAAATTGACTTTAGCAACAGGATATTAAGACATAAAAACAATATGATTTATTTAAACTACAGAAAATATTTTGCCAAGCTTTATTTTAATATTGGATGAACAGTGAGTTGTGAAGTTTTACTTGTAATTCTCTGCATGTTTTATTAACATTTGGGCACCTCACATAATAATCACTCATCATGCTGCAGAGATTTTTTTAATGCATTTTAACTTTTCTTACCACCAACAATGAAACATGATGATAAATCATGCATTATTATTAAAAAATGCATCGATCTGTACTGAACTTTTGAGTTTACAGTGTGTTATAAAGCCCTAAGGTCAACTATTTCATAGTGAGAACCAGGACGGTAAGTCTTATATATTAATGTTTCATCAACAACAGCTCTACGTAAACTTTCCCTGTGAGATTGTGATGCAGTTAGATAATTTCTCAGCGCTGTTGGATCGATGCATCATTGGCGGAGGACAGACACCAGCTTGCAGAAAACACATAAACTACATGAGCCAAGTTACTTATGAAATTAATGTTAATCAGTTACAGCTGAGGAGACTGTGACTGTGTGAGTGGGCTGGAGACGAGCAGCCGGCTGTCGGGATGTTTACTACAAAAGGGCAACGAGGGATAAAAGATTTAAGGAGAGATTTGTCCTGGTATCTCGCAGACTTGGAATCTGATTCAAAAGGGAAGCAGCTTCCACTATCAGGACTTTAGTCAAGTTGGGATATAAGAGAAACATGCTGGGTGCTCACCTCGCAGCCATTTGGAGTCGTACTTGACTGTACGCAGAACGGGACTACTCTCCCCCAGACTTCTGTAAATCACTGCATCGCTCGCCAAGAAGTCTGTCATGGTGGCTGAGTAGAAATCACCACCTGAGAGAGAGAGAAAAAAAAGTAATTGAGATACATTGTCACAATTCCCAAGCTTCTTTTAAGTGTCTATTTTGGTCACAGGTGACTTTTATTGGCCTTTAAAAGGAGGCAGAGGATAACAGATGTAGGAGAATGTGTCACTTTTAATAACACTTGGAGTGAACTTTGCATAAATGTCAGTGGAAACCTGGCAGCAGCAGCGAGCGCAGGCCTGGCTCTGCCTTCACTCTGGGCTGAACTCGACCCCCGCGTGTTCACAGAGTATCATCTTCCTCCTCTGCTATGATTAGTGCAGAAAATCTAACCACAAATTAGGATCCATCAAGGGGCAAATTCAGATTACAGCCTGCGATGATTTGTGCACTTATGCTGAATTACATTCCTCCAGACAGAAGGGAAATTATCTAGTGGTAGTTAACATGCTGCTTGGTCTGTTATTATATTTTTACTTCCATATTCTCACTTACAGTTTTATTCTTCACGTCTGACTATAGACGTTTGTTGGTGTTTTTCTCCTATTAATTTCATATTTCAATAACATGACTACACGTCCTCTTTTTACATCCTGTAAAGGGGTTTTATATATTCATGGAAATGTCCAGTTTGCACTGTTTTTCATGGAACCATTAATTAGCACTAATAAAGGTGCTGGAGATGGAAACCGAAAAACACAAAAAATCTGTGCGAGGAGAGAGTTCTTCTACAAAATTGACTCAGATCTTTGTGTTTTATTATTTATGTTATTACATTGAAAAGTTAAGAGATATTTTTTGAAGCTGGATCTGGTTTCTAGAAGAGAAGAGGTCATATTTAGAATATTATTTACTCATTTTATTTATTTATTTGAAAAGAGAGCTATTATTCTGTTACAGATTGTTACAGATTTTATATTATTGTACTACAGAAGTTATTTAGGCTTAATAAAGCCCGTTCCTCTGAGAAGCCTGTCTGAATCTGTGTCTCGAGCCGCTCTGCCTTACTCACCTGCAAAAAGGCCGACGTTGGACTGGCGGGACTCGAAGGGGCAGCGGGCCTGTCCCACCACCTCCTCCCCCTCCTGCTCCAGTGTGGACATCTAGGTTAGAGAGGACACAGAGACAACAGAATATGAATTATAAGGCCGTATACTGAACAGTAAAGCTAACCCGATGGAAAAACTGGATATAAAACAGACAGCGACAACAAGAAAACAGCTCCACTGTTTACACTTATAAACCCACGAGGTCACGGCTGCTCCAAAACAGATCAACAAACAAACAGGAAACTGGAAGGGGACACGCACCAAATCAATGTGTGATTATGAAAGCCAACACATGCATCATAAAGATGGCTTTTATTTGATGTATTGTATGTGGGTCGCTCCATAAAAGAAGTGGAAGTCCTGCTGCCACGAGCTCCGAGGACAGTTTATCTCCCAGCCGCAGATATTTAGCTGCTATTTTCCGACATGCTGTTAACAAGGTTGTAAACCTCAGGTACGGCAATAAGAAAAACCCAGCGGTGTGTGTTGGTGTGTGTGTGGAGGAGGAATGCATGCGGAGCTGATTCAACACTCTCTTTAGTAACAAGGTGACTGACACACATACACACACTTTAACAGTCCATTAACACTCGGTTTATATGGCGCTGTGTCACTCCTCAGACTCCAGCCGTGTGCGCTCTATTGTTATTCTGTGTGGCTGCACCATCACTGAACTCAGAGGTCACACTGGACCTTTCAGCAGCCGTCCTGTGAACGAGCCTGAGCCGGGATCATTTCATGCAGACGGCAAATTAATAAGTAGTTAACCAATGACGCCACACAGCTAAATCCAACTCTTATTCAGTGTTTCTGACACATAATCTTTACTGTGCACGCTGCCCAGCTATGTTAACTGTCACCGAAGTATATCAGGCAGCCAGTTTACAATTCTACAATAATACAATGTCATCTAGCAGACACAAGATGAAGTTTTTAGTCTGCTGGTTTGTAGGTAAGAGTCGTGTACAGCCCCTTTAAACTGCATGATAACAGAAGATGAATGTTGAATTTACAAAAAAATGAAGCTTAATTTCATCAAGTTTTATAAGTCGAGCTGATTGATTTTCATATTTTTCGAAAAAGGAATGCAAACAAAAACTGCACATTTGCATTTAATGAGATGAAACATGCAAAAACTGGTTCAGTGACAATTAAAAAAGGATCCAAATGAACATTTTTAACACTTTTGTGCATTCAAGACTGCAGCTTTTTAACTGTTGCATTGGCTACAAGGCTTGCAACTAAAAATCTAGCTAAATTTGCAAATATACTGACATTCAGGTATAATTATTGTGGGATGAAACCAAGTTTGAAAATGTTTACACCGGCCAAATGGGACACAATAATGGGAATACTCATAAAATGGGATCAGGGCTATCAGGGAATAAAAAAACAGACTTTTAATGGAACTTTCATGCAGTTAATCATATAAAATATGGATTATGGAAAGATGGGATTCCTATCTTGGTTTGTATTGTGTACTTTTTGCACTGCTGCACATTATTTGCTTTGTGTCCCGCTTGTTTAGTGTTGAACATCGTTGTGGTGCTGTTCTGACTGTTGCCTGCCAAGAGACTTCACATGGAAATGAGCTTGAAGCAAATAATTCTGGCACAATAGAGCGATCAGTCTGTTTTTAGGAGTTCACACACTTACATCTCTTTTGGTGGAAGGACTCATTTGTCTCAGAGAGCTTTACAGTTTGCAAAACAACACAGACTAAGCCTCTAACCAGCTGTATTAACCGTCTTTGCTTTATTATTTGGTGAAAACTGCAAAGAAGTTGAGATGTTGGCTGCACATATGGGCTGATAGCTCGATTATTAAAGGATGTTTTAAATGTCTATTTCTGTAAACTCCTCCACACATCCGTTCTCTCAGCGAGGATTCATGTTTTATTTTTTACATGACAAAGCAGTTAAACAGTGAAGGAGAAAACAGGCGATCCAGAACCTTATAAGTCTGAATAAATGCCTCAGGACATCGTTGTAGAAACACTTCCTGTTCTTGAAGGGGTATTTGTTTACACCTCTGAACCTGATGCAGCTCTGCCCTACATATCACATCTGTGCCGCCTCTGGTGCTCATTGTTCACACTCAGTTTGAGTAGTTTGTGTTGATTAAGTTGGATTTTTTTGCCGCTTTTATTGGTTCTTCCTGTACAGCAGGAAAAGTTGAGCTTCGGTTAGATTTGGTGAAAAGTGCCTTTCACAAAAAATGCGGATAAATCGCACGTGTAGAAGTGACAAAGACTAAGTGCTTTTTAAGTGTTTTCCAGTTTGGCTTTCACCACAGGAAGCAGACGCTCCAGGAGAGGCAAGAAAGCAACCTGACCCAAAAACATGTGACCAAAAGAGCCACGACAGCAGGGAACTCACTCACAGGTTTCCTTTTAAAAAATATAAATGTTTGGATCAGTGCGACACAAAATGTAAAAAAAACTTTTATGATGTTTTTTCTCTGACAAACGCACAGAAAACAATATTTTTTCAATCTTGACAAGGTTAAAATCTGACAAGGTTTGCTATGAGCTAATTGCATTCTGCAATTAAGTTATTATTATGAAGTGAAACTTTGGTATTTCTCCAAAATAAACTCCAGTAAGGTGATCTTGAACCCAAGAGAGTCACGAAAAAAAGGTGAGAAACCAAAGAAATACAAGTAATTTGTTAGGAAAAGCATGATTGCTGCCATAGAAACAGAAATAAATGTCACTCAGTCTCTAATCAGCAATCAGATTTGTGCTCTTTAAATCAAATTAGATATTTTAAAATCTGATTAGTATAGACCAGATTTTTCGCCTGCAAAGTGACACGACTTGAAGTGAAACAGCAGTTTGTTAATCACCAAAAAACAGACCTCAGACGTCAGAGAGGACTGAGGATTCGGCGACGCGGCGAAGTGACTGCGGGATCGTTACCCCGATGGGCAGATGAAGACAGATGGATTTGACGCTTCGCAAACGCATGTTGAAGACAGCCTCTCTGTTGTCTGCAGGCCAGCTGTCTCAGCAGTCTGGCCAGTGAAGCTGCATGTTCGTGGTTGTGCATCCATTCATGTCGTTGACTAACACACACACACACACACACACACATGCACGAACAACGCAGAAGCCTTTCACTCAATCCCCTCTCGTCCTTCACAGATTTCCGTGCAGTCCCAGAGACAGATTCTCTGTTATGATTTACACTTCCTCCCTCTCTCCCCAGCTGTCTGGATAGTCATCTCTTGCACTTTTTCCAGGCAAGGGGAGGGGAGGGGGGGGCACAGCAGGGGGGGGCTGCAGAGAGGAGGAATGTGTGGAGGTGTGATGTGTAAATCAGCCGCCCTGTGGCAGGGAGAAGATGACGATGGGATGGAGGTTGGTATGCTCTTGTTTAAACATTTTACATGGAGCTGCCTGGTGTGTGTGAAGCTGTGGACAGACTGGAGCTGAGCACTGAGACTGTGCAGGTTCCTGCTGACACCGGAGACGTCACTGGATCCTGGAGAAATACTTTCCAGGTACTATGTGTCTCTGGAGAGGCTGCATTTAGACTAAAATGGGCAATAATTCAACATGATCAAATATTTACTTTTGGTTGAATCGACCAGTGATAATGCCCTGTGAAAGGCACTCCGACCAGGGTTTGAATAAGCAGTTACAGATAACTAATTAATTAATTAACTGACAGTTCACCCTTCTAGTTGGACCTGGTGCACATCAGAAGATCTTAAATTTTAAAAATGAGGGCCTGCAGACAAATTGGAGCATTTTTTGATAAGAACGTACACAGAAGACGCTTCATCGAGACACAGAGCTGCACAGCTGGAAGTTAAACTGAATGATTTCAGAGCCGTGATTCCACTTGAGAAAGTTATGTGATCAAACTATCTGTCATCACTCTCCAGATCCATTTGATTTAGGTCAAGATTTCTTACAATTTTCAATTTAAAATTTTTTAGTTTACAGCACCAAATAGTTACACCTTTGTTAGACAATTGAGTCTTAATTTGTATGATTAAAAGATCAACATATCTTTGGTTTTATGACCTGAAAACTGCTGTATTTCTGGGGAATGGAATCTATAAAGGCCATAACGTCACATTTCCAATTTTGCAGATCCTGCTTCTGATTCCATGATTTAAATTTTAAGCTCATTTTGATCCATTTTTGATTTGGAATTGAAATGATGACACATCTAGATCAAATGTGACAGAAAAACAAACATGGAGGCGGACTGTCATCGTCAGCTGTGTGCACCATAAAAACTAAAAATGCCATCATGCCTGTGATCAGCTTTTCTTATTGGCCGCTGCAGGTTTCTGCTGCTGTTCCTTTCACATTACATGTAGGACGTGTGCAGGAATACGACTTTAACTCAGAGAAACTCTGATGCAGACGGTAACATTAGGATCACGTCTGTAAACCGCTCACACTGCAGGATCGATGATCCTCTGGGGCGACACGTCACTGAGCATATTTAAAGTTATAAATTCATTGTTGTTTTAATTAGTTTTTAAATGCCATTTCATCAATTTAGTTTGTTGTTAAATGATGTTTTTCTGTATTCATTTTTCCTCTTTTGTACATTTAATTGCTTCCGATTGTCATGAATGTCCTTTATACATAATTTAATCATCGTTATTGTTCTTGGTGGGAAACTTTCAATCAGTTCAGAGAGACATTTTAAACTCTGGCTCACATTACATCATAGATTCAACTTTCCTATTGTCTTTTTTTAGTTTGTTTTTAACAGCTGCTCGTGTTAATCCCTTTTTACAGATTAAACCTTTAAATTCTCACAGTGTTCACAGTGACACTGGGTGTGATCTAGACCACTGGGTTGGTTCCCAGGTCAGAAAACTGGAAAAAACCCAGTGAATGTGAGTCTGGAGTTACACGGTGAGATCTACAGTCTGAGCTGTGAATCACACTCCAAACTGCACCACAATGTCATGATGGCTTTTATTCAACACAGTTTTCTTTTTGCATTGTCCTTAAAAGATGGTATCAGTGCCTTTTTTTTTTTTAAACTGTAGTGTTTTCACTTAGCCAGCAGCTCTCAGCGCTGTTATTTATCACCGGAGCGGCAGAATAACCATCGAGACAAGGTGCTTAGATTCGTCTCTTGACCCCGTTCTCTCTTCCCTCTCATCAAGCCGCTGCGCTCTCATTTCATCTCCCCCCTCTCTGCTTTGTTGTTTCAAAGGTGTGAGGGAAGCTGCCGTATTATTGCCGTCATCAGCATATCTTGTGTTCTGTCAACAGATTGCTCTATCGCCGTCTTGTTGAGTCAACATATTATTCCAGCAGCTTTGAGCGTTTGAAGTCGCCGTGCTACGTAAGAACTCAGATATGATGAATGCTCCGTGTCTCGTCCACATCTGACATGACTGCACAGTCTGTCGCTTTTTTATGCATTTAATAATGTTCCAGGTATTTTCACTCACAGCTGTTTGTTGTCTCATCTTTGAGAGAAACACAGAGTGAAGTGCTGGCTGCCAGAAGCTGCGTTCACCTGCTACGACCGGCCTTTGTACCAGGATCTGTGTAGGTGTTAATTCATAGTGGATGCTTTGGTCTCTAACCTACAGATGTATTGTGTCTGCATGAATGCATTGGTAGCTGTGCAACACAGTAAGAATGCTTAATAATGCAGTTTTGTTAATATTTTTCTGACCCCAATTTTTCTTAATCAAGATACATAATTGTTCAATTTTACAAGTGTTTTTATTTAGTTTCTTTATAATAATTGATGCTCTATTAAAGTGAACTTTACTGTCCATATTTCCTATTTCTTTATTAAATAAAACAAGTATTTGCTTTTGTAAAGTTTATTCTTCTGTCAGATACACATCCTTTTTATTGACTCATCTTTAAGTGCAAAAAAAATAAAAGTAGTAGTTATGCCAGATGTGTTTTCACTCTCACGTAACAGCTTTGACCTAATATTGCAGCATCGCTCAGACTCCTGTCTCTGTGTCTGTCTGTGGGCTGGACGTCTTGCATGAATGTGTCCCAGTTTGCAGCATTTTGCAGTTTTTTTTCACTGATGTGTAAAACACATGTTCCCTGTGAGTCTCTCTGACCTGCATGCATGTGTGTTTATGACATTATATCCCTGATAATGAGACGTGCACAGAAAGCCACTGTGGCGCTAACGTGATAAGACTTGTTTGTCATTTCTATTAGCAACTTGAATAATGTGGTGCAGCTGAAACAGAGCTAAACACACAACAGCTGTACTGTAACGTGAGCCGGCGTGCAGCTCTTACCTTATAGTTACGGCAGGTGGGGTTGAAGGCGTTGGTGCCGCAGGCGAACAGCGTCTCGTCATTACGAGGCACCAGGACTTTGATGTAGTTATAACATTCGTCCTGTCAGGTGGAAAAACAGCTTGATGTTACTGTGCATTAGGGAACAGCGGTCCATGTTGGCTCCTGGCTCGCCAACGACAGAATCAAAGCAGGAAGAGAGTGCATTTTACCGGCTGATACACTCATGCAACCTTCCCTCTGTTTTACAGTCATTATCGTAATCCCAGAGCTGATTCTTGTGGTTTCACAGCAGCTCTGGGGAAGGAAACACTACGCCAGAACCCTCAGTGTGTCGTCCCTGATGGATGTGCCACTGATTCTGATAAGCTACCTGCACACCACTGCTTATTACAAATGTACAGGCAGAGGAAGTGAGAGGAAGGAGTGAGAAATAAAAGCATAAAGAGAGTGAGAAAGAGAGAGAGAGAAAATGTGTCTGGAAGATAATACTCACGCTGTTTTTCCCTCTCACAGTGCACTTCTCCACATCCTTCGTCTTCCAAGTCAGTTTCTGTAAAATGAACAGACAGCCAACTGTCAGCTCAAAGACAAGCTGTTTCTCACTATCCCAGCTTTTGTTGCTCCCAATCGTTCAAGTGCTATTACGAGACAGCTGTGATGAAAATCTCATTAACTTCAATAAACTGTTGTGGAGGAAAAAAACAAACAAACAGAGATATCAGGAATGCCTGCGCGGCTCGTCAGTGGGCAGCTAAACATTGTGGTTCTTCAGTGATAAAAATCCTTCTGCAAAATAAGTCTGGATCTGTGAGAAAACACACACACACACACACACGGGCTGCAATCAAAAGACTGCAAAGGATGTTTTGCATTGCTTCACTGTCTATATGAGGAGCAGTCAATTAGCCCCAATTAACCTCCTGGCCAAAAGCTCTGCCCTTTGTCTTCACACACACACACACTCGTCCAGTGGGCTGAGTTGGAGAAAGATCCATCAACTTGTTAACAAGCTTTGCCAGCTGAAGGTTTAATATGCTGCCTTCAATCGTCGGATAATTTACCGACCAGAATTTTCTCAGAGCTCATAAATACAACAGAGGATGCTCGTGGTTGTGTACACGCCCGTTTCAGTCCCAAGTTGTTCTTTTGTCAACATCTCCTGACAGTGTGTGAGCAGACCGACGTCTCACTCAGGGACGTATTATGGGACGGACTCTCCAACAGAGCAGCTGGGATCTGATCGTCTAGTCTGATATTAGTATCCTTTTTAATGCCAGTTGTGAGTTAAACAAGTCTTCCTTTCAGACACTTTCCAATGCTGACTTTGCACAAC
>CAFUXE010000599.1:958604-1011029 GCA_903364295.1 Serranus cabrilla | reverse complement strand
AAACACATCTCACATGCTTCCTGTTTCACACCTTTGGGCCAACACTGGTTCATGTAGTATGAAAGGTCTGGCATAATTTAATATGTTTTCCACAAATCCCTCAAAATCAAAACCAGCCGTTCTTGCCCAAAACCTTTTGAATCTTCATACATCTCAAATCCATTCTTTCATTTAAAAAAAAAGGGAAAAGCTGTGTAGCGAAGTTTCTAGTAAACATTATTTAAACATTAGTAAAAAGTGAACTTGTCATATATTTAGGATCTACTCAAACTAAACTGCCGTGGCTGTGATGTGATGATGAGGTTACAACTTGAGGGGGCGTTCATGTACATTTATTCCAGTGGGAAAACTTTTTTTTCGGATTATTCCAACACCACATGAATGCAGCACAAATGCCCTATCTTGCATTGTTAATGAAAGTGAAAAAAACTTTCTTGGCCCAGTAGTTTTTCCATAACCTTGCCGACAGACAGACAAATAAAGAGCCGAGCCTCACCAAGAACAGAACCTCCTCTGTGGATGTAATAAAGAATAGTACCAGCCATATCCTTTTAGAGAGATGCCATCTCATTGTCACATTTTTGTCAAAAAACGAGAAAGTCTTTCCATAAAATTCTACAATCAAAAAGACTCGGTTGGGACAGAGAGGACTAACTTTCAATCGTTTTCTGAGCAGTTTAAGCCGCTGCCCTCCAGGTCCACACATGGAACATCTCCGGCTCGACTTTGTGAAGATCTGACACGATTCCACAGGCGTCAGCATTATGGTAATGGCCCCTGCCTTGTCCACGCTCGATTTAGTTTACTAATAATTACTTATGGCCACCCAAGCCCGGGGAGATCAGCGAAGGGGAGAATGCGAATGAGCGCCGCGGGGCGAAAAAATGAAGAGCTGGTTTAAAAATGAGCCGGAGTGACGGAATGGATCTGCGATGGAGCCGACGCACCGTTTGCTGGTGATATGAGTCAGTCAGTGGGGATGTGATTGCAGAATATGGGCACACTCTGCAATAATTTTCCACTCAGTTCCTGCTGTCACACTGGAGCTGCCAGAGGTTTTTGGGCAAACGGCAAAAAAATGCATCGTGTACAAACATTCAATATCTAAGTTCTCATACGAGATAAATGAAAAAAGATGAACCGACATGTTGCTGCTCAAAAGTTCCCATTTCTTTGTGCCACAATCCACACCCCAATCAATACTTCACATCTCTCTGACATGGAGCGCTGGCCTTATCAGAATGAATATCCGTGTTTAGCACTAATCTAAATACGAGAAAACAAAAGTCCAGGCCTCGGAGGGCTTTTATTTAAGTGCAATCATGTTTGACAAATGAGATTCAGATAGGAAGGAGCACGGCACTTCAAAAGCCACAAGAGCCCGGCTCCACTTGTATTGGATATATGTCTGAAGAGAGATTGCTTAATACTTGAACGGAAAGGCAGGCGAGGGTAGGAAGGAAAATAATGGGACACAAACATTACAAGAGATTTTCCCGTAAAAACACACAGAGTGGTTGAGAAAAACAAGGATTAGTCTGAAGAGCAGGTTGAGGTCTGGATATCATCCAAAATATGACTTTGCTCCAACAAAACTCCACATTCAGTCACGGGAAAGACTTTACTTCCTCTATCATATATTAACCACAGAATGCTTAAACCTGCTTTAACATTAATTGCATAAAAATGTCAATTATGTCTGGGTAATTCAAAATCTCCACTGGTAACGTGCAGATTATTGGTATTGATTGTGAAGGATCAAGAGGAATCAAACGCTCCCTAAATGTCAGAGTAAGAATTGATCTTGGTTGGGAGTTTTTGCATTGAGAAAATCTATAAACCACGGTCCAGTTTAGACAGCAGACGCACATACAAACCATACAAGTAAACACACAGATACGGACTCAAACACATAGCAGGAAAGGTTATATATTAAAGTTTGAAGCAGGAGTGACTGAACACCAGGACATTCTGTTCATGACGGGACTGTGGACAGACGCTCCTACCTGCTGTGGGATTATCTGCTCAGATGAAGTGGCGAGATTGATGGCAAACACATGGTCTCTGCAAGAGATAGAGAGTCAAGACACCATTAGTGCGGCCATCTCCACATGCTTTTTCTCAGCCTCCACTCTTTTTGAATGCAAAGCTCTGTAAGCCTCTGATCCAACCATTTCACCAAAACCTGCTTCTGAAAGACGCTTCAATAGGACTGATCGAAGCCGCTCAACAACAGCGGGAGAAAGGTGGATTAACAGGCAAAGTTTATTGGCTTTTCAATTTCACAAAAAGTTTCCCAACACAAAAAGTTTCCCAACTATCGACAGAGCCCGTATGAATCACTCTGTGAAGTGAGGCGTGCACTTTGTTGCATGCAGCTGTGGAAAATATTAAGTCCATTTAGGTACATTAGGAATCTCTATACCTTTCTAGACGGGCTTCTTGGCAGTGAGAGCGCTGCAGTTTGAGCCGGAGCCAAAGACTGGAGCAGAATTTATTTTGCACAATGGAAAATAAGTAGAGGAGGTGCAACCTGGTACTTTTTAGATAATTAACCTACGACATCTTGATCGAGAGGGGAGCAACGTGCAATTAGGTTGAGAGATGCACTACAAGAAGTTTGGGGGTTCAGCCAGAAATGCAAACATAAAGAGTTTGGTGTGGATGTGCTGCCTGGGACACCTCACACAGTCATACATTAACGTCTGGAGCTCTTTTCCCCTCAGAGAAGCCAGAATTTAATGTCTTCTGAAAGTTTTTGATGTATAAATGACTCTGAAAATGTTTCCCTGTTGACATCTTGTTTTCTGTTGCTGGCTGAATTATCTCTTTACCACCCTGCTTTATGCTGTGGCACACTTTGTCCATTTCTCCCTCCATCATGTCCCTTTCAAGAGCCCATCTGCCTGCTGCTATCAGTGGAAATGAGAACTAAATTGACTTTCAGCTTGATGGATTTTAAGGGTAAATAAAAATGAAACAACTAAATCCACGGTGTTATATAATTGGGTCTAAGACAACTTTGTAAGAACAATTTTTAGCTGTTGGCTCTGGTTACTCATGAATAACTGTTACTGGAGCCTTTGTGCAGCCTTGAATATCATCAGATTTACAGATATTATACAGTATACATGATTGCCATTATTAGTGATCACTTTGTAAGCAGTGTTTGACTGACCTGGCAGCGATGTAGAGCATGCGGTTGATCCTCAGCATCCTCTGGAAGTCCAGGCCCAGGCGGACGGTGTCATTGTCCGACATGAGTCCCTGGAAGCTGGGATAGAGGTAGGAGGCTGTGTGGGAAAAGAGATGGAGAAAAAAAGACAATGTTCAAGTACGAATAATCCCTAAAAAGATGAGTTGATGAGAAGAGTTCATTAGGTGGATTTCTAAAACATGTCTGAGTTGTTCCAGATATGAACGGAGACAGAATGACTTAACATGAATCCAAAGCAAACCAGCAGCTCAGAACAACATTCAAGTTTAAGAAACACTGAACCGAGGTTACAATACGGCATATTGTGCTGGAGATCCAGAGCATCCACTGAATGCTAATGTGCACTTGTGTAGGTGGATGAGCAGGAGAAAACATAGCATCCAAAGTTGCAAATTAGCTGGTCGTGTCACAGAAGTCAGTCCGATTTAAATAATCGGCTCCTGGGAAGCGTTTCTTAACTGACATGTCTGGGGACGGAGCCAAGTGAGGACGAGGAAACAAATCAAAAACATCTGAAGGGAAATTCACTCTGTCTGGTCAGCCCACATTTAAATAGCACTCATCTGTCTCTGAGGTCGGAAAAGTTTAACTTTGTGAATGCAATTTATGCAGTTTCCCTTCACCTGAGAAAAAGACATGAAGAAATATGTGTTAGATTAAGAAAACGATTCAAAGGAATGCAGGTGTACTCATTGAAAAAGCTGTGAGGTAAGATGAACTGAGGTAAGTGGTGCAAAGAGGAAGAGAGGGATAATGGATAATGGAGGTAATCCAACCATACGTAGCACTACGGCTGATTTTTCTTTTTCCTCTTCTGCATTTTAATTCCATCTCGCCCTTTTCTCCTCCAACAGGCCGACTCACTGGAGGGAAATATTAATTTAAACAACGGGAGAGCGTGTCCAGTACTTTAAATAACAGACTGACAGCCAGTCGGTCGATGGACATGCCTTTAAAACGTTCGATGAGGAAAATAAAGGACGCTTCAGGCGGAAATAAAACGAGCCTGCTCAGTACTGACACCCGGCTGTCTTCACAGACTTCCCCTGCCGTTTCCTTTTTTTTTCCAGCTCAAGGCCACGGTGCTCTGGATCTGTAAAGTACTGTATTAAGTGCCCTCCAGCCTCCCATCTGACCTGGGCTGCTGCTGAATTAGCAATCCCCGCTAGAAATACACCACAATCGGAAATGAGTCTCTCTACAGGGAGCCGTATGTTCCCCTAACCGCTGGTCTCGAATCGACTGTTTAAAGATTTAAGCGCCTAATGTCTGGCTGAGCGCTGGACCTTGCTGTGCTGTCTGGTGAAGAGACTCCCACTGGCTCATCACTGGCCCGCCCCGCTACCCTCCCCCCGGCAAACCAGGATTTTCTAATTACTCTTCAGCACTTTTACATCCTCTAAAGCTTGGAGGGCAACTGGGGCGCAGCTCGGGGCACAATGCAGGAGCAGGTGATGGTGCCTGGAGATGTTTCAGATCAGCGCCTCTGGAAGCAGGTGATGATGCGGGTCGAAGGCTGAATCACTCTGCAGTCTCACAGCCATCCACCGTACATCACTGCATCATTAGTCTGAAACTACTGTGTTCATTGATTATTCCTTTTTCAAGTTAAAACACAAAATATGTCTTAATAACATGCTATTTAGGATGCTGAAACAGTATGTGAGATGTTTTAGTTTGGTAGAATGAAGCCTGTAGAATGCAAATTCAATATTATTTCCAATGAAATATTATATTCAAACACCGGCCTACATTTATATCAATGCAATATTTGTTTTTTTTATTCCTCAATGTTTTATCTGCCTGTGCATGATTCTGAAGTTTCCTTTTGATACTACAAATTGTTTTTCGACAGCTTGAAACAGAGATAATTAATAAAGACTGAGGCAGCTCTGTGACAACATACACAACAGGTTGGCCTTCAGTTTGCATTTTCTAACAGCCAAAGTACTCGTTTGTGAAGAAAACACTAAAATTCAAGAGGCGACGTGAAGTGACGTGCAGTTCAGTGCATGCAAGAAGAAAAATACTACTTTTCATTTACACAAAAGTACGTAATACAACACATAGTGAGTATGCAGTGCATAGATATATGCAATTTCAGACACACGTTAAATTATATTAGTTAATGACGTCATCTTAGGCTTTAGGAAACTGCAATAGGCATTTTTTAATCAGTTTAAATGTTGGAAGATTATACCAATAAAGGGAAAACCAATTAGCATTTTTTGAAAAAGTTGTAGCCCTTAATACAGCATGTTTTTCTTGCAGTGGTTCAGATAGAAAAGACTACCTTATGAACTTATAAAACTTATGGATTTATTACTTAAACTGGACTTTATAGCAAAAGAAACGTCAACAATGCAGCCCTTATGTGCATGTGTTAGAGTTATACCAATATACTAATTTATTTAAAAGACACAGTCAAGCTGTATGAAACATTTTAGTGTCCTATTATGGTTTAAATCAAAAGTTCGGTTGAGTGAAATTGTCTGATTCAGTCCTAAGTTGCGTCAAAAACTTGTAATATACTTTATAACTTTGCCCTCCACGTCACACTGTCTGGCATCAATCATCAGATTATGGTTTATGAAGCGTCCTGCTGAGAATTTAACTCTGGGGAAAAGAGCGAAGACTGAATATATAAGCTCAAACATGGCAGCAGCTCCGGTGTAATATTATCTTTACTCGCCTTAAAAAAGCCTAAAGATGCTGAGGTGAGTCATCTGTCCACTCTCCAAAAGGAGTAGTGACTCAGGTATGATTTTATAGACTTGGGCCTCATGAAGTACTGCGATTCATAATGGACGTCTCGCGGAGTTGTGCGGGACCTTGTGCCACGCTGTCACCTGCTGGAACCAGAGGTGATAAATTGCTCTCATTACACCTGGGATGGAGCTCCACATATAGCACTATTAGCGCAGCTATTTCTGCTAATGGTTGCGTTACTCTCTTCCAGATAGATCAATTACAGTGTGTGGGCCATGGTCTCAGCCACCTCTTAAATCAATTATGGGCCATTACATTTAGCAGCCAGGACCTCTTCTGTGGACCTCCCCAGTGATTGGGTGCCAGTGATGGGTCCCCAGGCTGGGCTGATGAAGCAGTGTCTTCAAGTGTCACTGATGTCCAAGTTCCTCCTCAGTCAAACTCCTGCTAACGGCTGCAGCTGAACTCTCCCGAGCTGCACGACTGTGTGGTCACTCAGAGGCCTCACCAGCTGATTGTTGTGTTATTATTTTAATACATGTCTAACGGAGCGACAAAATCTAGTTTTACATGAGTGAAAAGGTTGTTTTTTAATGTAATGTATCTTTATATCGATATTTCAGGTCTATTATTGGGCCTTGCTGCCCTTTCAGTTCTGGGGTCTGTTCCAGAAATCCAGATAACTGAATTATGGTGTTATTATGAATTATGGCTTATTTTGGTTAGTCTGCAGACTATTATATTTTGGTAGGCTTGTGGCTCTTCTAATCTGTTTATTCTCATCTTTATCAGTTTATTCTTGCTTTCCCTAATGCACCTTCAGTTGTGGCGCTCCAAAATGTGTTGCATAGGTGTCTGTACAATGATAAAAAAAAAAGGCTATCTTGTCTTATCTTATCTTATCTTATCTTATCTTCAGCGCCTCTCACCTATTATCAGATGGGATCGGCTCCAGACCCCCATAACCAAGGTTTGGATACGTGCTTACAGAAAATGAATGAAGGATTTATTTACAGTTGATTCGGTTCCAAAAAGCCAATCCAGCATAGATGAAGCTCAGTTAATAAATCAACTTATGACAGGAATTATGTTGAATTTGCATTATGAAACCAAATGAACTGAAAATGACCAAAATAAGCCAGGTTTATTGAATGAACTATGTTAATGGAACAGGTCTGTGCTGTGTTCACACTAACACAGGGCCCATTAACTGACAGCTTTCATTCTTTAAAGGGAAATCTAATATTTAGTTGCCTTCAGAGTCTGATGGACAGTTTTCCCACCAGCCTGAACAAACCAAACCAAACCAGTCAGGCCAACACATCTGAGTCAGCATATAGTTAGAAATCTCAACATTTTAGCCTTAATGAACATGTACAGTTTGTTTTCTTTGGTCCAAACCAAGTTTTCAACAAGATCTCCAACCTAAACGACAGAATAGGCCACATTAAGTTATGTTATCACATGGGGGGATTGTTGACCCATCACTACTACTACACCATCAAGATGGCGGCGGAGGATCAGCAGAGGATGGTGTAAATATACGTTTTTTGCAGCCTGTACATACGACCTATATTTATGTTTTTGAATGGAGACCAGCCTGAAGCTTTTCTGTATCTGTCTACTGAGTCTTTAGTTAGTGAAGGTGTAAATACAACTAAAAGTAGCAAAAAACAGTAGTGGAGACTCGAGAAACTTTCTTGTATCATAAGATCCTCTAACAAGGTAAAGTTTAGGATCAAACTGTGCCTCAGCTCAGACTGAGAAAGCTGCTTTCATGCGTGCTGTTGGTTCTTGAGTTGAAACGGCCTTTTTCACAACAAAGCCAACAAACAGAATGAAAGGAATAAATATTCCAGCAGCCATATAAACCTCTGCAAATTTGCTTTCTGCTAACATGCCCTTAAACACGTCCACTGCTCTGAGCCGTGTTTCCCCAGTGGTGATATAAAGCCTGAGTGACCCTTTGCTTTACTTTTACATCTACTCCTGCAACAAGGATCACCATGGCAACGCAACAGAGTTTTCTTGCACCTACATTCTCTGCCCACGATGCTGATTGGTTCCAGGTCTTGGGGGAACGGCGTGGCTCCTGAGGACAGCTGAGGTAAGAAGGCGGCTAAGGTGAGAGCCAGGATGGCTGGCAGGACGGGTCGAGGCGAGCCAGGCGTCAGCCTCATTTTGGCAGAAGATGAGACCTCACCAGAAACACATGGCCCACAGCAGATTCACCTCCCACCTGAAACGAGACGTAAGGTTATCAGGGTTAGGACGGTTGGCATATCTCAGCCCCCCAGTGTTTTCACAATCACACAGTGGATACAAACTGCTGCAGCTCAGTCTCCGAGCTGGAATATATTACAGCACTTCTAAGCCTTAAACTGCATTGGGTGGTGGCTGGTATATAAAGTAAAAAACCTGCAACAATTATGTGATTGAACAATAGCAGCAATGTCTAAAAGTGCCAGCTAAGTTCTTATTAGCATGCAACGCCTTATGTCAGTGCAGCGATGTGATTGAGTGTCCGCTGAACCGCCGAGATGTGAGAGAGCAGACACACATAAAAAAGGAGGAGATGGAGTCAGAGAGCCAGACACAGGGAGGGAGGCGGGCTGCAGGCCCTGACCATTTACTGCCACCCAAAGTCTTTCACAGGTGACTTGGCACAATTAAACTTTTGCCTACAGCGAGGAGAACTCGTCGCCCCTCCCACCCTGACACGGGGCCCTGAAGGCAGCATTAGCTACTGAGGTTAAAGGTCTGTATGTGATGGAGCGGAGACATGTTCAAGGTGTACCGAGCCTCTGACTCCATACAGACTGGGACCATTAACAGCTCTGCAGGATCCTTAACATGATAGGAATGAAGATGAGAAGTCAGAGAAATATGTTCCTTATTAAGGTTTGTCTTTAGCTTTATGATATAGTAATTTTATCAGTGTTTTTCACAGTTTTAAGGCCTGCTTTACAGTAAATTAATGCTATTTTACTGTACATTACTGAGGATTATGTGTAAATATTTTGTGAAAGTACTCACAGCCAACCCAACAATATTGCAGCAATGTTGATATTGTGGTATTTGCTCTAAAATATTCTGATATTTAATTTTCTCTATATTTCCCAGCCCTGAGCACTGTTAATAATATAATATTAAATATTGTAATAGTAGGCAGATATAGAGAACATCTGAAAGGATCTTTCATTGAAGGAAGTAATTGGATAATAAAACCTTCAAAACCATCCGAGGATCTGGGTCGATACCAAAAATTTAATGAACTTTTTGTTGCATCAGGACCAGTTTTCCACTTCATTTTGTTTAGTGTTTGCATGTTTGAGATGACATGAAAAGCTTGCTAACCATCAACAGGCGAACAAACAAACATGACCAAAAACAACAATTACTACTCCATGGCAGCCATGAAAGAAGGATGATTAAGAAAAACATGGTGCCAGAAACAAAGACGAACACACGGTGCATCCTTTCAGAAAGAAGTGAATCATTCATTCTGAATTAGCAGAAACAAAAAGCAGAGTTTGCTGTGTGTAATTACAGGAGCAACTCAGTAGCTAAACAAAGACAAAGAGCGCTACTGACGGAAACAAACTTCGCAAATTTGTTACAATACATGTGACAGTCTTTGACAGGTTATCCCACAGAAATGCAGAGGAAAACAAAAACAACAATGACAGCTTCATGTTGCAACCTCGTCCACCTGCACTGATTCACAATCACGGATTACTATTTTCAACGGATGTTCTGACAGAAGAGTCCGGCTGAAGCGGCTCCGGAGTCGGTGTGGAGTGTGTATGTGGGAATAATTAGCAGCTCTGCTTGTTGTGCACGAGGCTCAGATGTTAATTTCCACATCTGTTTGATATCTGAGGGAAGAGACAGTGGCAGATGGGTGGCAGAGGGATTTGTCGGAACAAACTTCGAACTGCGATGACCTGCGCTCACCGCCAACTTATTTAGGGCAGCGTGTCCTCCACAGGGGTCCACGAGCCGCCGCAAGTATTTACTGTGTCGCTTGGCAGTGAGACTTGGGCCACATGTTTTTAAGTGGGAGCAGAAAATTAAGTCAACAGAGACATGAACTGTCATCAATATTGATAATAGTCTGCTTCATTTAAATGCAGAGGAGAAAGCTGCATTTAGCAATGAGGTCAAGCGATGATCACAATGCAATAAATCGAGGCGAGTGGGCGGGTGTCTGCCTGTGTTTACTTTGCGAATCACAGCAGCTTGTGTGGCCTGCCTCAGGCGATATACGAGGACAATATACCTGATGGATTAGCATCATATTCCGTGATTTGGATGGGAGTTTTTTTTCTCCCAAGGAGGACAGCCGTTTGAACAAACAGATTATGTTTTAGTGGCGTCGCTGCAAGAGACAAATCTCTTAAAAACATTCAGGGAAGAGCACAAGGGTTAAAAGAACTTTGGTCATGCATAAACAAAACAGCTGTTAGCCCCCAAATACAGCCACCGAAAAACATCCGGAGCACGTCGAGGGAGCATTATATCCTTGTGAGGAAGGAAGGGAGAGATCATTTATTGACAACCTGGGTACTTAGCTAAAGGAAGGCAGCCAGCAGTGTGATGATGATGATGCATGCAAAACAAGACAACCACAGTGAGTACAAGAGCTTATGCAAGACCACTCATCTGCACTGAAACTCCAACACTTCGACTACAAGCAGAGACACATCATGCAAACCGTGCAGGCTCTTTATGAATTTATTATTACCCTGAGCAAGTGTTACTGTATTAAAGTAACACTTATGCTACGTGGAGCTGCATGATGACGAGACAAGAGACGGAGAGTTGCCTTCAGGCCATTTCAAATCCACCATTTAAGAACGGGTTGGAATAGTTTTAATGGTGGGGCAAACTGTAAGCAGCACACTCAACAGTCACATGCAGACGTGTCCGTCACCACTGACACAATGTAAGACACAAAAACAAGCTTGTTTTGGCAGCCAGTTGCTGTCAGACTGGTTAGTCTGAGCTGTCGTGGCCCTTAGCCATTTTCCAAAAGGGGACCAGTCGAAAAGGGAGGAGGCTCAGTAAGTCTAAAGGTCGATAATGATGTAAAAACAAATTAACGAGCCCTTATTCAGCTTCTCTGACAAAGGAGAGAAAAGCTGTGTCAGGATATAATCCATCAGGGCAACACACAAATGATTTCCCAAACCCTGACATGGGAAAGCCCGTTTACAGAGACTTTCATCAGTCCGTAAAATATGTTTGAAGCGTTATATGTGAGTAAATAAGAGCCCATAAAGAAAAACATCAATGAATCCAGTTGCAAAAAGTTCCAGCTTACATTTAAAGTACACTGCATGAAGTAAATTTCAGTTCCCTACAGTTTATTTATCACACCATGTGAAACATCAGACATGAGTACGTCAAGTATTAAAAGATTCTTTCTTTTCTTTATTTGCTCGTGAGTTCAGCTTATTTTAAATCAAGCTGTTATTAGTTTAAAGTCTTATTATCTGTGTAAAGATGACAGAAAACCTCACATTACACATTTATGTTTGGCTTCTTTTAGCAGAAGAGAAAGGTGTAAAAATATGTTTGTGTGAATTTTATGGTGCCACACTTTTGTTTCTTATATATTTCCGTCACCAGCGAGTAAAGGACTATATTCAGCAAAAACCTGACATTTAAATTGGCCTCATATACACATAAAAACAGCTGCGTGAGTTGAAAAGACTTAGCGGTGCCCGTATTAAAGGTTAAGGCTCTGATTGGGTTCTGCTCCGGCCGTGTCCTGAGAATACATCTGGAGTAAAATGGCTGCTCATCCTATTTGACCTTTTCCTCACAAACGGACGCTGCACAAACACACCTGGCGTCCTCAAAGCTCCCGTGTTTACTTCCCATGCAAATGTGTCAACAATGTGTCCCCCCTCTGGAATTCTGAACTTTCTTAATTTAACCTAACACAAAGTCTAATCAGTTAATGACTTTCTGTGCCGTGTGAGGGGGGAGTGGACGGCTGATGAGCTGACAGCTGTCGAAGGGAAATAAGCCACCGCTTATCTCATCGTGTGTTTGCTCTCAGTGTTCTAGCGTTTGGACGGGAGGGCTTGGATCATTTTGTTTTTAATGAACTGGACTTGTTAAGCCATCTGGGAGAAATTGGCAGCGGGGCCTCTTTGGAGGAAAGGGGTTTCTGGCATTCCATTGATTATCTGACATTCATTTGGATTAGCCAACAGAGCTGTGTCTGCAGATTGATAAGATGTATCCACAGAGAAGTTTGGAGTCTCAAGGCTTTCAGTTGCATTAATGCAGAGATGAGACTTTAATAACAAGAGAATCTTGGTTTTTAATGGTTGGCACGGAGGCCAGGGACTCGTTTTAAACCCTTGGAAGTAAATATGCTTTACAGTGCTCACATGGCTGCGAATAACAGCCCCATAAAAAGCCACTCCTAAAATCCTAAATTCCAGTTTTATCCTCGATCCAAAGCATTGCACAGTGTGCACCTGTCGACTCTCGGGATGTCTATTTCCTGCCAGCACCTCCTGCACACAACTAAACAGCCGAGCATAATTCTAATGCAGAATCACCCCCTAATATTCCCTGACCTCACCGGTGCTTCAGTGGCGGCGAGGCTAATCCACTCGCTTTTGATAGCCACAGAATAGAGTATACCTCTCACCTCGCACCTCTGTGCACTTGGATATCTCTCAGCCCCTTGGCTGTGAAAATCTTTAAGCCCCACTATCCTCCACTCTGACATATTTGTGGTACACACCGGCCGGAATAATGAGTGAGTGTATCCCTGGACTCCTCGATAATTTCAGACACAATTAGCCACCACAGCCTTTGCTCTCAGCAGGCCATTACAAAACAGCCTCCTAAGCTGGCCGCTGTAATAACACCATAAATGTGGTGACCAGATGATTCGTCCAGGTATTTTTGAGGACACATGTAAGTTTTTTAATTGCATTAAAGCAACAAAGCATTTACGAAAAATAGTTAACAGTGCCTTTATTTAGCCCCCTTGGGAAAATCCATTATCATCCATTTATTTATCATTAGGTCCGTTATTGTTCTTGATTAACAAACATTTTTAGCAATATCACATCAGAACAATGGGTCACCGCAATATTAGCAGTTAGAGCGGTAAATAAATGTACGTAAATGCCTATGAGGTTGACATAACTACCATAAGTTAGGTAAAAAAAAAAGTGATTTACAAAGCCACTCCATATTTTGTGACTGGTGAGTGGAATCTAGCAGCCACTTGCATATTTAAGCACCATCTGACAGGTGGCTGGTGCTGGGTTATATAATTAATGCAAATCAACATATGGAGCTCTGCGGTGGTGCCTATAGATACATCAGGTTGCATCAGGCACCCTTTACTGCTTTCACCGACCTGCTCCAACAACATCCACTCCTCCGTGCTGCGTTGACACCTTTGCTGAAGCTTTTAAAGTTGAAAAAATGAAATATTATAATAATTCTGATGAATGAAAATTCATTTTCCATTAGCATTAGGAAATAATAACAGGGTGTCAGGTTGACTAGCTTTCAATGCTTTGCCAGACCAGTTTATGAAAACCTGCCTGATGATTTTTGTTGTTGTCAAAACAGCCACATGGGAATTTTAATGTGACAGGAGGAAAAACACCACATGATATGAATGGTGCGTGCTGAAACAAACACTTCATTGTTAAGGCCTGAGCAATATTGTCCCTCCATAAACTCCGTTTGGAAGGTTCATCAGACCACCAATCTCACTGCAGTCCCATGACACAAATCACACAGCACATCAGCAGCTGCACAGAGCTGTTTTTCTCTTGGCGGAGTTGACCCTGTGCAAACAGCTGGCATTCAAACACAACATGTGAGGTGAAAAAACTAAATCTCCTGAGGGATGCACCTCAGTAGTTTGTGACTATTGATTCAGGCCATAAATATCTGAAGACAATTTTGTCTGTTTGCAGCAATTCTTTCCTTTAGCCGGCAGTCATTTCAACTTTGCACTCAGCCCTCTCAGACAGGAGAAACTTTGCTAATTAGATTTCCAATGGCTAACCACGTAGACTTCGTCTGAGCAAATTGGAATTGGGATCAAGGAGCATTGGGCAATAATTGAGAGAGTAACCCCCACAGGACACAGAGGTGACTCGTATGGGCTAGTTTTGTGTAACATGTGGCCGAAAGGACTTCAATCTACTGTAGTTATACAACCCAGCTCTGATTAAGAATGTCTTTAAAACACCACAACAGTTTACCAAGATATTTACAGCTTTAGAGCCATTTCTGAAACTTATTTTAAAAGGCGAGTTCACTGAAATTGAACAGGTTAAACATTTAAGACAGGAACTTTTTACACCTCTAATTAAAATGGCCATTAAATGTTCTCTCACAACACTACTTCACACCTTTTCTGTTGGTTATGATGGTGATTTAAATGACTTTTTCTTGTATACTAAGAAAGGTGCTAAAACGTCTGTGCAGCTAAATGGAAGTAGCAGTAAAGTGTGAGTAGCATTATTCATCATTCTACATTCATTCTTAAATCCAGTGTCAGAGTTTAGATTTTCTAGTGTTACCTGTCACTGACCAGGCAGATGCTGTGTAAAAACACTTGACACTGGCGAGACATCTAAGCCGGGCTGTTGAATACAAACATGTCAGATAAAGGAGCTGGGGATTTCGGTACATTTCAAAGGCCCTGCAGTGGCAAAAGCAGAATGGCTCCGGGGGATCACAGTGGCAACAATTTTAAAAGTCCATTAGCATCCCTGGTCGAAGAGGAGTGATGGCTGGCTTCTTGTCTTTTACCAAGAATAGAAAATCAATGGTCCCCGTAGTCCTTTAGTTCTTGGATTAGTATGTCAACTGCCTGGTGTCAGTATAATGTAGTCTCATTCTCATAGTGTCTGCATTGGGGCATGTCAGGGAGAGGGCAGGATGGCATCCAGGATGAGATGTGTCTGTCAGGGGAGGTTGGGACCCTCCTTGCCATCAATGCCACTCAGTGTGTTCCCAGGGGAACGCTGCTTTAACCTCAGTGCCCACAGAGTTCAGACAAGTGACGGGTCGTCCTGTTGCAGAGGCCATCGATTGTCACCCCATGTCAGACTACTCTACTCCGTCCTCATCGAAGAATCCCCACAGATTAGAGCCTGGTTTATACTTGAGCTTCCATGGCAGATCTTTCGAGGATTGATGTCAAAGTAAAACAAAGCTGACAGTAAGAGCCGAGTTCTGAAAACTGTTTCAGCTCTGCACTGATACGACGAACGGTATCAGTTGTGATCGCAGGGATGCAAATATCTTCGTCTCACTGAACATCCAGCATGCAATAAGAATCGAAATAGCTGGCACACACCCCCTGCTCTGTGCATGGGTATCACTCTCGGAGAAAAGTAGCGCTGCCTCCAGTCAGGCCTACTCTCAGGACTTCTCTCTACAGACAGAGAGTTGGCCAGACTTCACACAGAGGGATCTATGCAGGACTCAGACAGTGAGACGGTTCTTTGATCGATCTGCAAAACCGCTGCAGGCATCATCCATCGTCTTCATGTCTATTTGCAATGGGCGAAAGAAAGAAAGCCCAGAGGGCTATCAGTGGAAGAAGGATCAGGCGTGCACCAGTGGAATCCTCTCCATTCTTCTGTTAATTATTTAGATTCATCTTCACACAGCCGCCTATAATTCCTTGACCAGTCGGTGCTCCCGTCACTCAGGATGTCCCTTCAATCTCCTGCGGCCCTTATGGCATTTTCAAACGAGTCCTACCTCTGGGTCATCCAATCAAACAGATCAGTTTAAAATATGCCGGAGAGCAATTGTGGGAACCCATCTGCCTCATCGCTCCGTCTCCTCTTCATACATAAAAGTGAATGTTAACTACCCCCTTCTCTCAATCTCCCTGTCATCAATAATTCAGAATGTTATTGAGAAACACTACCTGAACCCTGTATTGACAGAAATCCAAGCACTGTCATTCCCTCAAGGGCGTCATAATTGGATACCTCCCGAGGCTACTGCTGCAAAATGCAGAGCAAGAGAGGAAAGCGGTGTGAGCGTTGTTGTTTTCTGTATTCTGTGTGTTTCCATTTTTACCTTTCTATTTCGGGGACTCTAATCTGACCCAAGAGCCGAAGTCAGCCAACTTATCGACTCGAGGACAACCCTCTGGGAATATTTAGAGGTGGGTAAGTAAAGTGTTTCACAGAGCGGAATAGCAAAAGAAGTGGCCGAATGAAGGGCAACGACATTTACTTGATGCGACGGTGTTTGAAAATTAAAATCAACATCACATAATCTCCTGTCATGCACCACTAAGTCCCGTGGAAAATGAAAGACAACAACTGAAATTTCTGTGGAAAAAATAACATCAGCAAGGATGATATGCAAAAAATAATATACCATGAACAGGTATTTGGAAATTTAAATCTCTGCTGTAAAGTGATTTATCTGAATGCACATCATGGAAATACAACACCCCTGTTCCAACGCTGTGCTCTGCTGTCTGCTTTGCTAAAACAATGGGAAAAAAGAGCTGATATAAAAGGAGAAAAGAGCAGATATAATCTCCTGTCCCAGAACACTTTACACACTATTGTGCTGCCTGAGCCTGTCATAATTCACAGAGAACTGCTGACACCCTACAAGGGCATGAAGAGAGGCACAAGCTAGCCGGATGTAGCAGATATTCAACAGACGAGGCAGGATAAAAATATGCTAATAAAGCGCTTTAATGCGTTGCGGGGAGAAATATGGGAGAGAGAAAAAAGGTTAATCTTCCTTGTTGCCAGGAGATGGGCTTTCAGACTAAACCGAAGCTAGCAGTTTGCCTAAAAGCAAGAGTGGTGGTTAAAGGTTTTGGTGATGTTTTTTGCTCTACTTGCATTCCCTCCAGTGTATAAACAAACTTGGGCAGGAAGGGGTGCCGAGCTGTTTGTCTACAGTACTTTGAATGCTCGGGGTGCAAATGTGTGCACATGTAGACTTCCCAACATAACTAATTAATACTCTGATCACACTGTTTATGTGTTTTTCTAGAGAGTTGGCTTTGCAGACTTTGTGCTGTCAGTGCAGTCGGCAGAAACGAGTCAAAATAAATCCTCAGAAACAAAAAGAAAACCTCATCGGTCAGCAGAAATGAGCCTGCCGGGGCAAAACGACAACAAGAATTAGACTTTTTGTTGTCTAAATGACAACGCAGGCTACTGACCTTACAGCTAACCTTGGTGAGTGTAAGCCTATCATGCCTGTGATGCTTTAATCTTTGCTTTGTGCCTCAACTTAAAAAGAAAAGAAAAATAATGAGCAATAAAGAGTGTAAGCAGGCTTTTAAATAGACTGTTGGACTGCAGGTATATGACAAATAATGTATCCCATCAAATAACAAAGCAAGGCAGTGAGAACTAGGGTAGCAAAGGGTTGGACAATTTCTGGTAAATTTCCAGAAACTTTCCATGGGAAGTTCAGCTGGGGAAAATATTCCAAAGGCAGAAAAAAAGCATCACATTTGAGGAAGTTAGCCTCATAAATGGTCAAAGAAATTATGCTAACTATAGCTTATCTAGCATCTATTTTATCAGCTAGCTTCAAGTGTACTTAAATGAAATCTGGTTGTTTTAGTCAAGATTAAGCTAAAGTATATTTTCTCCAAATATATTTAAGTTCCCTGTTAAGGACTAACCTTCCCTGGGTTTTTGCAACCCTTTTGTGGACTGATAATGTAAGGGAGCAAACTACAACAAAATTACCATCTGGCACACACTGCACTGGCCAATCAGATGTACATACTGTTAAAGTGCACAGAAAACCCTAACAGAAGTAAAGAAATGGACCTTTGCACATTTCCTTTAAATTCACCTGATTTGAAAAGATGAGAGGCATTAAATGCAAAGCCTGCAGAGGCGATCGACTGAGCGGAAACACATGTAACATTTTCTTATCCGTTGCTGGGGATTCTCCAGCAGAGGATCACCACTTTGAGGACTTCACGGTGGCTTTGTGTCCGTTCACACGGCGGCGGACAAAAAGAGAGTGAGACTTCTTTATTAACACAGAGGCTCTTTGATCTCTATCTCCCCTGTGGTACCAATTAGCTTGCTGCACCGTTTGCATTTCAAACTCTTTGCGCTTCCTATTTTGAAAGACATCCTGCATGAATTATCAATCTACCGGAACTTTTATTCTCTCTCTCCATGCAAAGTGAACTGTGAGTGGCGTATCTCTAAAGTTTGTCTCATTCAAATGATGTGACCGGCTGAGATATCACATACCTAGCGTCTCTCACTGATCACTGCTGCCATCACTCAGTGTGAAAACCTTTTATTTCACTGTGATGTAACGACGAGTCCTCTTGCTTATTTCTGTTAGGCTTGACAAAAGAAGAGGTCGCGGCGTGCCAAAACAGGGCTCACTACTCAAAATATAAAACACATGAAGGCAGACTTGAGAACTGATCAAAGGAAGATAAATAGCTGTGAAGATTCTTCCACTGCCTTTATCCCTTGTTAGCAGAGGCAATCACAGAGCCGTCACCCAGAAGATCCATCCCTGTCACATTACCCCAACAAGATTATAAGGAGGAGCGGAGCGGGGGGGAGAAACCACCAAGGGAATGTGTGACAAAAGTACATTTAGGGAATTTCAGTTGAACAAGAACAAAAGCAGCGAGCCCTGCTTTTATAAATGAACGTTTTTTGCAATCTGAGTGGTCGATGCTGATGAAGGGAAATATAAATCAAGGGTAAGAGTGAGGCTTCTCGGCGAGAGTGCCACACAGAGATAATGGCATCATCATGCCTGTGTGCTTCGCTGTTCCTGGGAAGATTAAACACTTTATCATTGTCTTTGGGACAAACAGTCTCTGTACGTAGAGCATGCATCCAATTATTAGAGCCTTTTTTATGCTCGAACCCCACATTCACGCGTCAGCCTCATCACACACCAGAAGCCTGAAGAGATGAAAAGAGACAGCAGTCTTATCAGGACAGTGCTACCTTTCAGGGCAGTAGCCCACGGTGGCAGCTGACCTCACTTTTATTACCGCTGTCTCACACTGATGATATCATCTAAACACACAGTGAAAGACCTAGAAGCTTTCAAGCTCGGTTTATCTCATTTTATAGCTCTAACAACTCCGTCTCTCCCAAGAAAAGTCAATGGCCATCGGCAATCCTAGACCAAGGAGCAGCTCATCAAAGGCTACACTGTGTCATGGAACATGGGAGGAAGACACCAGGAGCCGGGGCATGAAACAGAGAAATGGGACATGAACAGTGACAGTGGGAAAGAGAGTAAATCTAAATGAGAGAAAGAGGAGGAGGAAGAGGGGGGAATGACAGCGTCTCACAGCTCACTGGTCTGGAATCAGCCAGACAATCAATTCCACCACTCAGATTCAGGCTGGCAGGTCCTGCTTCAGCGGCACCGAGCATCAAAGGCAGCGCAAAATTACCAACAGTGCTGAATTACTTTAATCACCAGTTAAAGTAGTCAAATGAGAGAAACATTTGATGAACAAAAGTGTAAAACTGACCGATCCAAGGCTCAACCGTCCAATGGGATTAATTAGATTCAGTTACTGTGGACGACTCGACTGACAACAAACACTCTGTTCATCCGTTGTTTGGAGTGAATATTTGAGTGTTTCTAGGCGTCACATAACACATCCTACATATGCTAACAGTAAGTGTGTCAATGAGGACATTTTCAAGATTTAAATGCAAAAATGAGAAATAAATGCACTGTTATTTGCTGCAAATATTGACCTCTTTTATTTGAGAGAGAGTCATGTGAAACTATCTGAGGACAGGGATCAAATCTGAGTAGTTTTGTCCCAAAATGCTGCAAAACCTATTCAGATAATACGAGACTAATCTCCCTCCAAAAACGACAATACAGGGCGTTCGTACAGGCAGCAAAATACGACTCATATTAGACCGAGGTGAGTGGTTTTGTTGCATAAATTCACAGAAACTGAAGGCTTCTTTCCAACCTGTTGTTTAGGTTGGAGATCATCCATCTAAAGTCAAGATGCAGCTTTAAAAGTCTTAAACAAGTCATAAACATAAAATGACAACTGTGTGTAAAAACCTGTTGCCTGCAGCTGTCGGGGTCGGAGCTGGAGAAAGCAAATGCAGAAACAATGACAAATGAAATGAGGAATCATAAGACCCAGTCTGCAATCTGACAGATATAATCTGATTCCAGGGCAGCATCTGAGGCATCAATCACTGCTGTGCTTTGGTGGCTCAGCAGCACTGGAGTGTTGCTAAGTTATAGGCTGCTGGCTGCTTGTCTTCCTGCATGTGTCTGATGTGTTGTGCGTTACAGCACATCTCTCAGTCTAGATAATGTAGCCTTCCCAGCACTTAAAGAGGATAAGCTCTTATCTGTCTAAATCCCCAACAGTCATTAGAGGCGGCGGGGCCCGCTTCGAAGTCCATCTAATTAGAGCTCAAACCGTCCTTCCCTCCTTCCAACATAAAGATCTTTGCAACACACACTGAGGATTATACAGGCATGCTTAGGGTGTCATTACTTCTACCATGACATGTGTAACTATTACATCTTTAGTTTGTGATTCAAGATGTATGTTAATTTAAGAGTCTTGCCGAAAATGGTCGCCATGTTCCTCTGAATCATTGAATTTGAGCAATGTACTGCTTAATATTCACTGCCAGATGTCTAATCGTTTGAAAATCCATGTTTTCATGACAGACACCTCTTTAAAGTTTCTGAGTCAGGAGTCCTTCTGCAAAGCTTTGTGTCACCCCACAAATACAAAAAAAACAACACTTCACAGCGGAGGATCAAAGCAGCGCATGTAGTATTCATCTGTCGGCTGCCTCACCATTCCTGAGCCCAAGTGTTCCACTCATCTGCATTTTAGGTTTTAGAGACACGATTGAAGCCGACACAGAAAGAATAAAAGAAGTTGAGACTCGACCAATTCGCACTGGGAGGGCTGCGGGAAAAGATGGACGGGAAAGAGCGAGACGGAGGAGAAAAACAAAAGCTCTGCCAGCAGCCGTACAGCTGACTCCGAGTCTACACTTCCCCACCTACTCCTCTCTCTTCATCCTTCCACTGGGTTTGTCCACGCAGCTATCATAATGGGAAAGCAGGGGGACAAACAGGACCATCTATAATGGGGCGAGATACTGGCCTGAGCGTGCTGTTGAGCCTGGGTGGTGGTGTCATTAAGTGTGAGTACGTGATAAATGCACTCTGCTTGTCGGATTTGAGATTCTCATTAGTCTGTGTTCAGGAGGAGACCTGGGGCCATTACTCTTGTGGCTGCCTTGACAAGAGGCTGAATGTGTCTGTGTATAAGAGCAGCAGAGAGTGTGTGCTTCTGTTGGGATGCTTGTATACATAAAAGCATTTAAGATGATGCATCGTGCCCTCTGGCAGCCAGCGTCAGAAGTCTTCGGTTGTCACTCAACAGCTGCTTGCATTGATTGCATGCCGTGGCGGTCTCAACAGCATCCGTCAATACACTGATTCCTACACGTAGTGTTTCTGACGGGTAAATAACAGTTTACAATTCATTGGATTTTGACGTCATGTGATACGAGCTTGATTGCAGCCATTACGGTCCCGTTATTTCCTGCATCTGATTCTTATACAAACTGTAAATTCAATCGAAACAACAGAATAATCTGTTTGTCAGCAGTAAAAAAAGGTGCAGTTTCTGTGAATTTAGGCTACAAAACCACTGATCTAGGTTTAGGTAAAAGAACTTCCTGTTAGGTGTTATAAAAGACAGTTTAAACAGGAAATACATGTTGGAAATAGCAGAAGTGAAGTTACGAGGGTGACGTGAGCCACTGAAGTTACGAAAAAAACAGAAGCTACATAAAAAACGGTTGCGTAAAAAAGATTTACAAACCGTAACCACATAAGTTACGTGAAAAAAAACAAATTCCTTAGAAAACCTGATTCACAAACCAGGAGCCACGGGAGTTACATAAAAAATGAAAGTTATGTAAAAAGTAGTTTACTTTTGTTTTCACATGGAACAGGAACCCTGTTCTCTCTGTTTCCTGATATGAACTCTGGTTTTCTGATTGTTGCTGAATTATTTAAGGAAAAGCAGAGTTGGGATTCCCAAGTCCTCCAAACCACACAACCACATATGCGATTATTCCTACTGTCAAATATAACCTTCATGAGCATTTTCCAATAGCAACAATGTATTGTTGATCTAATTTATGCAAAAACTTCCATCCTTAAACAAACAAAATTATAGAAAATCTACATTTCTCCTACAGCACACAGTGATTTAAGTTGGACGAATGGTGAGTCCTTATATATTAACAGCACTTTTGCATCTCTACCTGCAGGTTAAATGGTTACTTTATTAAATTACCTGACTTATCAAGCTGTGTGCTTTGAGACTAACAACAAACCACTTTCCTATGCCACAGTAATCAGGATTCTCACTGCCTTACTAGCAACCTTATGAACCAACACCCACACAACAACAATCCTTTCACCCTCTCTGCCAACTTCTAATGTGCTTCGCCATTATTTTCGTACAGTTCTCCACTGAACTGTGGCTGTGGCTGCCAAGAGGTGCACAAAGCCTCTACAGGAAAAACACAAGGACGCATGCTGTGCGACATAAGCACTGTGTGAAAATGTATTTTTAAGACTCGGGTCTCGAACTGACACAATGGAGGCATTGTATCTTTAAATGTGTGATAGAAAAAGTGATGCATGTAACCAGGAAACATGTAACGTATCCGCTAGTTTAAGGAACGGTTCCTTTAATCTGCAGAGAGCAGGTAGCCGCCATCCCGCCCGCGGCAGTGGCTGTAACAGTCGTCTGGACGTCTGGCCCGATCAATACTCAGACGAGCATCTCCTGTTACTGTACCTCTGTCCTCACAGCCGCCTCAGACTGTTCTGCAGGCGGCCGTGTGCTGCTGGCTCCTATCGGCGGCGGGGGCTTATCACGGGACAACACAGGAAATGTGATGCCACGCAGGGCGGCCGCTGACACTTTAATTTGTCACTGGTGATAGGGTTTGTCAAACTATTCCTGGAGTTCATCAGCCACCTGGCCTTATTTGCTCACTCCGTAGATGACTTTTCAGCCCTCTTGAGAAATGCTCCGCCACAATGACCTTGATGCTCAATCGCTGCATATTTTTCATTATGTGCAAGCCTCTGTGGAGCGGGCACTGTATGTTGTTCTCCGGTTCAAGACCACGCGGTGGGTACTGATGAACCTGTGTGAGAGCAATAAAAAAATGTCCTCCTTCGATATCTGACACCATCACTTGCTGGAAAAAAAAACAAAACAGCAATGAGGCTGCTCAGAGAGCTGTAAAAAATCTAGCAAGATAAGAATCACACAAAAACTCAAAAGCCGAGCTGAGAATGAGATACAAGCTTTCAGGCAAGGCTGCATCGAGTGGAGAGGCAGAATAATAAATAGAGAGGTGAACAGAGAGACAGGTAGTCAGACAGCTGTTGGGGGGAAGTCTCTGGTGTATTTACAGGACAACAACTGTAAAGTTTCTCAGAAATCTGTGTGCTAATTTAAGCAAAAACCCTGTACTGTATCCAGAGGGACAGCGATCAGGTTTGCAGGTTACACCAAAGGAATAAATTAGCATCATTTGAGAAGCTTTGGTGCTTACAAATACACATTTACACTGGATTTTCTACAATAATTTGGTTTGTTAAGCTTATTTATATGTGATTTAAGACATTTATTTGAGTTTTGAATGTAGGTCATTTTGCTTTTTTAAGGTATCTGGAGCAAAAACGATGTAAAACCCAGATTCCAAAGAAGTTGTGATGCTGTAAAGAGTGCATCACGTTTATATGTATGAGGCTTCATTTGAAAGACAACATCTCTGGGGACTAACATCATCACACCTGAATAAAACTGAGCTCATTTTATCCACAAGTGTCAGTTTTCCTGTGTTAACCAGAACCAGTATGCAGAAACATCCAAATAAAATGTGCAAAAACAACACATCTTACTGTTTGGTTTGGACCGCATAAATTGGGCGTGAAAACAATCTACAAGAAGTCAGCTGCTAATTGGTTAATAGCCGGTATGAACAGCAGGAATGATTACAGCAATTAAAACCTGTTTTCAATATTCATAAGAGCACCTGACTGCTGCTTTAAGACACACCTGAGAAATTGTGAACCTGTTTTTTAACAACTGTCCCACAATTAAAAAACTCCAACAGGAGGAATTCACAAATGAGGCATTTCTCTGGAAGAGAAACAAGGAAGATTCACTTTAATCTCTCATTTCATTTCCTTGCTTCTGTCTCAGTAATTTGGAATTGGCAGATGTCTTCTCTCTGTGCTTAAGCCCTGTGGCCATATGCTCTGGCTGCAAGGAGCATGACACAGAGGGTTTTTAATCAGTCTTCTCAATGACGGAGCACATTCTGTCATTAAAAACACCAGGCTTTGAGCCGGGCTTCAGCCTCTCGCCCCCCAAGTCCTCTGACTGCAGCTAGGCCTGAAATTGCTACATCTATTGCTGCCTTGTAAAAAAAATATAAAATAAAATGAAGTTAAATTCATAAATGTGTGGTGTTCTGATCTATTTGAGCTGGCTGGATCCTCACACTCTCCACAACACAATCTCCTCTCTCCGTTCGGGTAAAGAGAGTATTTCTGCCACACCCTGAAGTCTATTATTCTGCAGGATTGTCCTCTTCTGTTTGCCAAAATTGTTTCTGGATAAAAACTATTGTTAGACAAATGGAAAACACTGTAAAACCAGCAACTGTACTTACTGAACCTGCAGCCTGTACCAGCGTTCAGGCATCTGGTGTACGGTGGAAACAAGTCTTCCCTAACGACCTTTGGACAAAGCTTTGATATGATAATCGAAAACTAATTTGTGACAGAAAGAATATCCCCGTCCACCTCCGTTTTGGCACAAAATAGAAAATCGCCACTTCAATTTGGCGAGCACATGCAGCAAGACAGCGTCAAGCTGACAAGTGCAAACAGCCAAAAGCTACAAAAATACAGATCCCGTTTCATCTCAAGCTGCTATTCTGGATCCCGGCCAAGTGTCCGAATAGATCAATTTTAATGTGCAGAGGAGTTATCTGAAGGGTGAAACTGACACAGATTTAATGGGCAAATATATGTACTTTATTATAATTGAATTAATTTGGGTTTTGCCCTCAAAGTAAACATTATTCAATAGCATAGAGCATTAGCATAAATTAAGGCTAATGTGAGACCAACTCTAAAAATAAGATTCACTATTTTGTGACCTTTACGTGTTATTTAAGACAAAAATGGATTAAACGGTTGACCCTTTGGCTCATTTGAATTGTAATTACAAACAGCCTGGAGTCGGCTTTGGAGGGCTTCCTGACTTTCACCTCGACTTGCAGCGATTCCGCCCTCATTATCCCAATTTACGAAATGTTTCAAACCTGAGCACGGGGACGGACTGGCTGAGAGATGAGAGCATCGGGGTGGAGGTGAAGCACACATGCACAGCACCTGAATCTGCTCCTGATGCAGATGTTGAGGCTGAGAGCTGCAGCCATGTTTGCTGACACGGTGGAAGCAGTTATGCACTTTTAGAGGGATTTCTTTCCCATTACGGGGAGATGATTTATTTAAACTCGGCTGCAGATTTGTTTTTGCACTCAGTGTTCTGTGAGCTTTTTTTGTTTTTCTATGAATATGGCAAATGTAAACACTGGTCCTGGTTGTGGGGAGTGAGGCCTGCAGATTGTTTGTGCTGACAGTGAAAGAGCTGTTATCACAAACGGAGGGCTGTTTTTCTCCTCGCAGCTTGCTGCCTGTGTTCGAACATGGACACGCAATTGCATTTGTGTGTGTTCTTGTAGCAAACTGGCTCCTGTCCAGTAGCTCCGAGTGTATAATAGCGTGTGGACATCTCATAAAGCATTGCATGCTGTGGGAGGTTTGTACATTTTTATTTTTTTTTGCTAAGCTGGCTAGTTTCACTCGCCCCGAGAAGTTGCATCACTATAGCTTTCCCACGTGAGGATAATTAGCCGCTGATAAACATGAAAGTCAGCAGAAAGTTTCTTTGAAGTCCAAATATTAGTCTTAAAGGCACGTTTCTGAGGAGAGTCGATGTGGCTCTCTCTGTAGATATAAAGCTCATCAGATCACTGTTGAATACCAGCAAACTGGTGATCAATAACACATTTATTCTTTTCACTGCTTGAGAGGAAAAATCCTGAAAGGGCGTCAACCGTTTGAGAAATTTGCTCTCGTGTTTTCTCAGTCTTCTTCATGTATCTTTTATGTTTTCTCTGGCGGTCTGAGGTGCTGAGGGAGCATCGCAACTCCCACACAGATGACTCTGCAGATGCCTGTCAGGAAGGCAGGGAATACATCACATCTGCTGATCGATATCCCCTGCTTAGGGCTCGCAGGTTCACTGAATATTAAGCAACCGTGGGAAAGTGATCCTGTCACGTTCCAGGTGAGGAGAGCTAAAGCCGGCAATTATCCCGGCCTACCGCCTACAGAGCCAATGCAGGTATTCAATGAAAAGAGCATCTTATCCATTAGTAAACCCCGACCATTCAGAGCCTTTATTTTCATGGTGGACTCTAAAGGGTGCGTGATGTTTGTGTTGGTGATGTGTGTAGCTACAAACAAAAGCTATTATAACTCCGTTTTCACAAACATGCCAATTATAAAAGACTCATGTTGTGACTTGAAGCTTTTGGTTGCATGTCGACTTTTAATACACAGACATAAAGACATGCCACCGAAATGTCTCGACCGAACCCTGAAAGCTTTTCAGGCACTTTTATAAAAGCTACTGAGAAAGTTAATGCATGAATCAAAACTCAGACGGTTCATGTCTACTCATTACAAGTGTCAGCTGGATGTCAGGTCTAGTTGATGCCTTAATTGTTCAACATGACGGTGCTCTTATTTTTTTTCACAACCTCAAATATTGTAGGGAAACCAGGAATGCCCAATTCCTCCACACAGCGATGCATCCACTTCTAAAATACAACATGCACATTTTTTCTGCAAACGTTGCTGCAACAAAGCAGCTAATACATCTAGCAAGAGCAACAAGTAAGCAGACTGTCAGGTAATCACTGCACCTTTCTCTCTGCTCTGCACAAGGTGCAAAAAGGAAGAAAAGTAGGAGAGAAGAGTCACAGAGAGACATATGCATGTGACTGAGATACTATGGATTCTTCCTTACGGTATGAAATACTTCCCTGACTGCCACACTTCATTGTCGTGCAGGTATTGTCTTACTTACTTTACTGGGAGATGCTGAAAGGTGTTTGAGTGTTTTTCTAATTTGCATATCCATAAATCTTTATTTCAATACTGATTGTTTTCATTATTCTAAATGTGTCATTCAAATTAGATCTCTGACAAGATGATGACTTGCTGACTTGATTCGTCTGGTAAACAATTCAGTGTAATGCAGTTCATCTAGACAATTCATTAATTTAACAATTTCACCCTCTGGTTCAAACAGCAACGTGAGGACTGTTAAATGATAAATATGACCCTTACTATCCCGGTCACACTGACTTGCTGCTGCTGTTGAGTGAAGCTTGTGAGCTGTTTTGTGTTGCAGCATTAGGGAAAACTCTCAGCCAGCTCACATTCATCAGCTGACCCCTGAGTCTTCCTGACAAAGGGTCAACAGATCCAACATTAGCAAGCAAAGCTCTTTGAGTTTGTAGCACTTTAAAAAAACTTTGTCACCTGCTGCGAGCCAAGAAGCTGTGAGCTTAAATCTTGTGGGGCTGCAGCAGTTAGGACGGGTGTATTTTTAAAATCCCTGCCCGACGCAGCTGTACACAAAACCCAATTGGGGAACATTTTCACATCGCTGGTACACAGCCTAATGAGCAATGCCAGTCCTGTCAGGCAAACTATGATCTTACCAGAAGTCATGTTGCATTGAAAAACACCCATGAGGATTTTACTCAAGCTGTAGCAGAGTCTCATGGGTAAACATTGTTAAGACAGCAACTCTGTAAATAGAACAGCCTGCTGACATGTACAGTACATCAGTGACGGTATGCGTCACTATAGTAGGCTGTGTGTTGTGGCTCCCAAAGTCCCACCAGCCTACCATTAGTATGAGCTGTGTCTCTCTGTCAAAATCCCTCAGCATCCCTTCGCCTCTCCGAGCGGAGCCGAGCGGAGAGCCTCTGACAGTTAGCAAGCGCCTCCGCTGCACACATCATTGATACTAATGGGGACGGAAGGCTGGTGTAGGGTGGCGTGTGTGTCAGAGTTCGCTGCAGTGTGTGTGTGTGTGTGTGTGCATTGTGCATGTGGGGAAACCAAAGTCAGGATTACACAAGTGGAGCATGTGTGGTTGCTCTGCGGCGCGGAGATCAATTCATGTCGCTGCAGCAAATGGCATGACAACCAGTCTCCTCCCCATCGCCATCTGCCTCCTCTGTGCCAATTTGTCACAGCACATCCAAGTGTGGCCATGCCCTCGTTTAACATTGAGCAAGAGCACGACACAGGGAGGGACATGAAGAAGAGAAGGAGAGAAGGAGAAAATAAGGGCACTGACAAAGACTGGAGCCCTCGGGGCCAACAGTGCGAGAGGTCAACTGGAGTTTATTGGAAGGCAAAGACGAGAAATATACACAAGGGGCATCCTGGTGACTCAGCTGGCTCAGGTGCTAACCACGTACCTGCACACCATGGATTTAAATCTACACTGAGACCTTTGTCACACGTCTCCTTTCTGCCAATTTCACCTGCCGTTTATTGAAATTTGCAAAAAATATTAGCTTTCAAAAGGTGCCAAACTGTTCTGGGGTGCAGAACAGGTTAATGATGAGTTTTCTTCTATCTAAAGCTCACGTCTCCTCTCTGCCAATTTCACCTGCTTTTTATGCAAAATGCCAAAATATTAATTCCTGGTTTGGAGGAATGTTTCCTTAACTTGGTAGCTTAAAACACAGCTGCCAAAACTAAGTTCCTGCAGACAAGTGTTGGGGTGCAGAACAGGGTTAATGTGTTATAAAAAACCCTGACAACTGGATCAACCAGGCAGATTTGAGAGTTTAATTCAGCTCAGTAACTTGTAAAGTTGTGCAAACTTAGACAGAAGACAGAGTATCCACGGGCTTCTTTAACTTGCTAGCTTAAAATATGGATACCAAAGATTCCTGCAGACAAGTGGTGGGGTGCAGAACAGGGTTAATGTATAATTAGCGGAAAAAATGTACTCATAACTGGCGACCCATCAGGTGGGTGTGATTCAGCTCATTTACTTGTAAAGTTGTACAAATTGAGACAGAACAGGGTTAACCACAGGCTTACTGATGTTTGGCTTTGGCGAACAAAGATTTTTTTGTTTTCTTCCATCTAAAGCATGTGGGCTATGAACAAATGTTCATACATCCAAAATATGCAGCAAACTATGCTTCACTTATGGCGGGGAGGACACAGCGCCGGCATTGTCGAGTGAGTGGGTGACAAGATATGAAAGCAATGCCACTCAGTCTCTTTCTGCCTCCGTCTCTCCCTCACATATTTGGCACGATAATACCTCTATTCAACTCAGCGGTCTGATCATGTTTCACGCCTGTGCACCCGCATTGACTACCGTTCTGTCCCATTTCACCCCCTTTGATACGTCTTTGTGTCATCAGTAATGACAGGCAGAAAATGGCTGTCCACATCGGGGCCCCCATGCCACGCCGATGCCACTGATCCAGTTCAACACCTCGCTCCTATATGCTCGACCTTCTTACCGAGCCGCCGCGTATTGTTTCCCCGCTGTCAGCACAGAGCCATGCAAAAGTGGTGGGCTTCTATTCACTTTGACTGACGCACAATACTCTACAATGGCCCCGTGTCGCACATGTGCACGGCCAGCCAAAAGAGGGATCACAGCACAATAGTGGCGCTTTGAAAGGGGGCATGAATAAAGAGATAGCCCAACGTGAGCATTGGCACTGTCGCATCGCTGCAAATACCAGCTCACATGGACAGAGCTGGATCCAGAAAAACAATGTGTTTGTGTTACAGAAAATATGTCCTGTGTGTCTGTTTGTCTACCTGTGTGAGGCAGAGCTGTGATTGAAAGCTCTCAAGAGTCTTTTTGCCACTTTGGGAAACTACTTGAAAATGATGACCTGCACTGGCTTATACAATCAGGTACCGGTGTAATAAGGGGAAGCTATTAAAAGACAGTGGCAGCTCCATTATTGTGTCCAATCTGAGCCTCGCAGGATGTGAACTTGAATTTACAGCACACAGATGTCATTATTTCCTGCATTCATCTTAACAACCCACAGTGTGTGTTTTTCTTTGGGAATATATGGGGCAATCCTGGAGCCGCATTGATTGTCTTTGTCGGACAAACGCTGATAGTATTTTGAGATACTGTATTGATCCCTCTTGGTGAAGTCTTCTGCTTTAAAGTCAAAACAGCAAACAAACAAGAAAGAAGGGCACAGCTTGAAATAGCCGAGCCTGGTGATGTTTATGGACGATGCAAAGAAGAAAAAAAACAGGAGACATGATTGAACTTACAGGTTTTTGCCACGTCCAACGATCCACCAATCGCTTTCCCCTCCCACTCCTCTCAGGAAGTGACCTCGGCAGGTTGGGGGTTTGGTTTTGAAGATGACCGGGGTGTCAGGGGTTGAAACCCCCTTTAAAGTTCTCCCTCTAAGAACGTCCAGTCTTCAGTAAACTTCCTGTGGGAGCAGACAGAAAAAGCAACATGTGAATAGACGATAACACGCGAGAAACAGCTGCGCTGCAAACACACTGCTGAAAAAACCTCAGGGGTTTGTCTCCGCTGCTTAAACGGGGCCACTGACCCTCGGAGCCCCCATGGAGAGGGGTCCGTCTCCTCTTAGTGTAATCTGCTCAGTTACTCTGCTGTCATAACATCACGGCTAACACAAGCAGAGAGGCCGAAAACAGAGCCAGATGTTACAGGCCCAAACATGGTGATGACAGGACAAGATCTCTGCGGCTCCACAAGAAGACAGGAAGATGATTGATGGTTTTCCTTTCACAATAAGATTAAAAACACTATCAAATGATGTGCTTTGCATATGGTAGTATACTGGTATCCATAATTGGGTTGAAGTGAGTCTTGTGTTGAAAAAAACAGACAAAAAGTTTAAAATTGCTAAAATAGAGCCCGACAAAGAAATGCTGGAATCAGCATGTTTATATTCCGATATGCACCAATATAACAACTTCTTTACACAATATATATAAAGCTTCTGTGTGTTAAATTTCCTTGGTTTCGGTGCTATAGATCCCACATGGTTGGGCTCTATGTCCAAGTCTATATATACAGAAAACAAATATACACAAGCCATGAGTTCATGATTATTCGGTTCTCGTGTCCAAACCTTCGCCCACACTCTTTGTTCTTGGCCAAATGTAAAACTTGTTTTCATAACCGGCAATATGGAGGCAATATTGTGTCGAGCTGCAGGATTCCTGTACCTCAGCATGACTGCTGCGAGGAACAACACGAGAAGCAGCCGGGCGACAGGTATGTGCAGGTGAACCTTTATATAACTTCATTATCAGCTCTCCCAGTGACCGCAGCTTCACCCATGTTTCCTCCTCACAGGCTTATAAAATCCCTTATCATTCATCATGTCTGCTGATAACTTTAATTCACTAAATCTTTTTGCAAAAGTTCAAAACTTTCTCCATTTGCCTGAAGCTCCTCTCTGCTCTCAAGAGACTTATTCATTCAGCGCAGCAGGAGTCCACACCGTCATCCTTTAACACGCCTCACCACAGAAAAAACACAACCAACACAGAGGAAAGAACAGAAAAAAACACTGAACTTCCTGTAAATCCATTCTTGCAAGTTCAGCAACAAACACACACACAGTTCCATATGTTGCCTCTGATGACCGTTGGTGACTAATGGCAAATGGAGCCTGGATTTACTGTAACTAAGCTTACCTCCTACACAGACTCTTCCCACCTACACACATACATACATACATACACCCCCCTGGTATACAAATGAGGTGGGGAGATGGAGGTTGTGACCGCAGAGCGATTCCTCACATCCTCAGCCGTGGATAAAGCATGTCCAGCTCACTGACTCACCCGCACAGCGCAGCAGATGAGCTGCATTGCTTTCCCAATCCCTCCTGAATGAGGCAGCTGACTGCAGCTGCTGTGAGCTCAGCGCCGCCGCCGCCGCCGACTCCCATCGCAGCTTCATAAAGCCACCGTAGGCCTGTAAACACTTAACAACCCCAGCCTTGGGCAAATTAAGCAGAGCGGCGTGACAGGCTGACTTGGCGTGCGCGCTGACGGTGACTTAACCTGCGTGCTGGAGTCAGGATTGGTGGAAAGGTTACAGAGTGATCCCAGGTCTTAGTCATGGGAAGTGGCGTGGTGGAGTGAAGAGAGTGATGTCACCTCTGAAATAGTTTTTAAAGATTACTGAGCTCCATTACACACAACTTCTGACCACTTCCACCTTCCCACACATCATCAGTCAGTGACGACAGGCCACAGCTGTTTCTCCTGTCAGGAATCATCACCATCAATAAGGCTGCGAGATAAGGTCAAAACCAATACAACGCTTTTAATAAGAATCTGTTTTTAAATACCAACATACAGATTGGTGAAAATTGAAGCAAAAACCCAACATAAAGTCCCAGTGACGCAAGTAAGATTCCCTGTGTGGCAAAACTGTTTATCAAGTAACGGTACCTATCACATTACAGCAAGTGTTCTGTAAAATAACCACAATGTGCCTTATTACTTTAGATTAATTACTTATTTTATCTCAGCTTTTATACCAACAAAAACAAAGAAACAACTCTAACAACATTAGATTGAAAAACAAAAAGACTCAAAACAATAAAACTTAAATTCTTTCACATAGGAAAAATAACTGAAGTGTCAGTCAGTACAGATGTTAAAGTGCCTCTTCCTGCTCTTTATTAACAACTTCTCTTGTCACCATCTCTGCACATATAACCCAAATAACCTTGCAGGACTGGATTTGTAAGAGTACAGCTGCTAAATCTGATGACAGATTTCTACCATTGCATGGTGCTGTCGTATCGCCCAATCCTACTTCAAATTATTTTATCTAACAACAGTCCAAAATGAAGATATTTTAAGATTAAATAAATATTTAACAGTTGCTGATTCACTCTGTGTCTTCCCAAAGCTGCTCAACAATCCGTAATGTTGTTGCTAAAAGACTCACTTTAAGGGAATGGAAATTATTATTATTTATTTATTTCTTTTTATATGTTAATATTATTATTATTATTATTTTCCTTTTTAAAATTTCACTAACAATCATCTTTATCACTATTATTTTAATGGTCTTTAATTGTATGTTTCAAATGAAAAAAATTCAAATAAAATATGGAGGAAAAAAAGCTGTTGCTAATTGAGGTGAACAACATTAACTTAAATAACCAAAGTAACGTTTTGCAAAACAGGAACCCGAATTAAAGATCTTACGAAATCCTCAAACTTAATCTTCAGTTACTGATTGTTCAGCAAAAAACTAGCTTGAAATCATGAATTAAGACCTGATATTATCATAGCGTGATTAGATTCCACAGAAAGTTGATGGTGAATTATTGCCCAGCCCTGAGCACCAAACAGCATGTCCACAAAAACAACATGTAGACGGGATAACCAACATGATTAACAGCCGCTGGCACAGAGGTTGGATAGATTAGAGTTAGCAGATTGAGTTAAAGAGGACACAGGATGGCCCTGTGTCTGTCTGCTGGCTGGGGAAGGTACCAGCTAACCATGAGGCAAAGAGGTTCTGCTGTTTGTTTTTTTTCCTTCCCCCAAGCCTGCAGAGAGGTTCCAATATCGATTTTAGGGAATGAGATCAGCTGGTGGGGTTATTATCAAGCTTTGTAACTTCAGCTGCTGGGCCTATTAGATTGGGTGCTCATATAACACATGGGAGATGAAGGATAATGTTGCTGTGATTGTTTCATTGCCACACTGCGATCATTGTGCCCCAGCATTAGTGGCGTCCTATAATTTCTAATCTCATTTTCTAGAAATAGTCCCGCAGAGAGGCCCCCTTATCCTGCCATAATAGTTTTGAGGTGAGCCCCATTAACCAAATGAGCTTTTCAGAGCACAACATTCCTATTAACGCCTCTCGTTCGATCCCTCATCTCCTTCAAACGTGTGCGCCACCAAGGCAACATCACACTTTTAGGATTTTCAACCTCCATGGAGCAAATTTGGCAAACTCCTTCCCTTACCTAAAATACCTGAAAGCCCCCCAAACAGATCCATCCCACACAGACGTGACACAACACAATCCCATCTCCACTCCCACTGCTGGATATTTCCCTGCAGGCCTCGTGGTGCTCACTGGGTTGTAGTAGTGATCAATGGCCCCTGGCCGCGGGCGTCAGGGGGGCCCTGGGCTCCAGGAATGGAGGTATTAATAATGCAAGGTCCAGACCTGTCATATCCTCCATTAGCACAGAGGAGGCGGGAGGCCCAACGGCTGATTGATTACTAATTAGATTAATTGCAGTCTTTTAGAAAAGGAGGAGAATGTAATAGACTGGGGGTCTGACAAGTGTGAGGGGAGAGGTGCCTGGTCGGCTGAAAAATATCCACAGAGACGATTTAGAAAAAAAAAGACATTCCAGATTAGGAATCTCTCTCCTCTGAGCAGCACAGCTGAGGAAAAAAAAAGCCACAGTCTGTGTAATAAACAACAATTCAATCAAAGTCACTACATATTACTTAAAAATATCTAATAAATTGCTCAATTCTCTGCAGGCTTTTCTCCACAATGCACCTGTGCACAAATAAACACTCAGCTGCACTCTAAGTGAAGAAGACACTGGTGTTATTTGCTGTTTTCATTGAGACAATTTCCCCCTCCCATTCGCACATTTGTGTCTTGTTAGCTATCACTATCTGGAAAACATGGCATGATAAGGCCCACTACTCTCCAGTTTTCATGTAATGTGTGTAATGATAGTGTTGCTGAACACAGCCATTTGCTAAAGGGTGCAGAGGTTCGGGGAGATGGAGTTCCGCTTAATCTCCCCGCTGTCCTTTGCAGATAAAACTAATAAAACACACATCACAGCTGTGGCATACACACCTGAGTCTGAGGGGCGATATAAAGGTAAAGCTGCTGATGTATTCATCAACACCTTTTCTTCCACACACTGTTGTTTAAGACAGTAATTATTGCTGTAAATCAGTTTAGACTGAAATGAGTTTGCTAGTATTCCGGACTGATATTTGGCTTTGATTAAAAATCAATTACTGGCCACTTAGTGTCATTGTATAACCTCCAACATGATAAATGTGATGCATTTTTGTTTGAGGACATATTTATTGCAGAATTGATCCGGACTAAACTGGCAGTCCGCGGGAAGTTGTTCTACTTAATTTCAATTATCCTTGGCTGAAATTAATGTAAGTTTCTCTTGGTCAGAAAGATTTTTGGAACGTTTCCATGCTGATATCCAAATTATTGGTAAACACAGAATCATTTACTAAAACTGGCATTATTCTGAGAAACCCATCAAGTCGTGTATCAACATCCCTGCTGCGATTCCAAAAAAACACGCCTTCATTCCCAATACGTGGCGAGGCGGGCATGCATGTATGGGTTCCTGAGTACGAGACTAATTGGCACATTGGTATGGCCACACTCATTACATACGCCCACACTCAACATAAATAGCCTCACACTTCAGAGGGGATAATGCCTTCCAAATAGGGAGCTGCATTATTTGTCTCAGCCTGCCTCTGCACCGGCAGACCATGGCGAGCCGCATCCTGCTCTACTGGATCTCGCCAACCTCCGGGGAAAATGCTCCCAGCAGGAACTGGCATGTTCTGCGCCGTTTTCAACTCCTGGAAACAAATTATTCATTTCCGAGAAGCCTGTGGAAGAGACGCAACTGGCGCTATTGCGAGAATTTCGAGGAAACAAGGATGGCGTCCATATCCGTCCCACAACTCTGACATAACCATGTCATCAGTAATGGGAGGTGGGCTGCCAAAGCTGGGCCTCACTCCTGTTTTTGGACCTAATGGCACGTCATGAATCATGAGCAGAGCGGTCTTTATCAGCATCTTTGGCAGTGAGATGGGTCTTTACGCTTTCTTGTCACAGATGAGTTCTTGAGGGGCTGTCAGGACGGAGAGGAATATTAGAGCCATTAATTATTCTGCTTTTCCATCCTGCTGGGAGGCAGCTCTGAGTCACTCCCTCCTATTTGACAAAGCTCCTCTCTGCTCAACTCCACCACTGTAGCAGCAAGAAGTGTCTGAAGACGCAGCTTTGTTGGACTGCCAACACAAAAATTTGTTGGCACATCATCCCAAAGGACAATAAAGGCAACACATTCATTTAGCATTTAAAACTGTCAAGAGTTTCTGTTGGCCTTTAGAAGCCTTTAGGACTGTGATCAGAAACTGAAAAAGGCTGGAAAAAAAGTTAAATAACACATAACTTTGAAAATCAGACCAAAAACCCCTAAAAATATCAAAACACGCAGAGCGAACCCAGTAGTTTTGATACTTAATTAGCAGATATGATTGACAAGATATGTTGGTTAATCCTGAAATCACTGTTATGATACGATCACAGACACGGTGCACTCGGTGGTCGCTCTGTGACACAGTTACTACTTTACGTAAAGGTTTGGTCGCTCACCAGGTATCACCAGGACTATTAGGTGTGTTGCATGTTTTAGATCGTACCAAATTAAAGCAAATACTCATTAACAGAGCAAGCTGTAGTTCAGGATCTATCGACAAGTCAGAGTCTTACGATGGAGCATCAAATTTACATGTAATGAACTTTGTGATACTATATATTTTTCATTACTATTATTGTCTTAATTGCCACTAGACATGTATTTGAATGCCCTTAAAGTGAGAATTATGACCAATTAGCCAATTTTGAATGTTTAGATTTGATGAAATATACAAATGTTGTCCCGAAAACATCCCTAACCATTACCCCAAAAGTGAGGTACATCCAAACCATGACAGGTGTATCGTTACACCATTCATGGTCCCAAACTAAAGGAAGTTAATGCTAAATAATCCTTCTTAGACTGACACATGCACCCAGTGACCCGGTCCTGCTTTATTTGTGGTTTGTACTGTCAGCTTTAGCTTGCTGTAAATTATGAACTTCATTGAGAAACATGTAACAACCACAAATAAAGCGGACATCAGCTTATGGACCATAATCCCTTTATGCTGTAATTACTGGGACAGTTTCTAATATTGTATTAACTAAATAAACGGTCTTATTATACTGACAACTGCTCGTCTTCCTGCCTTCAGCTCTGCCTGTGTTGGTCCCTACCTGCTCTCTCTCCCTCCTCCTTCCCTCAACCCGCGGCTGCCCCCCCGCCTCCTCCTCTCAGCCCCCGTGGCTCGCTGCAGTGACGCCACGCTGTGCTAATTGAAAGCGACCCTGACTCGTCCTTTTTGCAAACCGCTCTGGCGGATGCCCCATTGTTTTTCCCTCCGCCGGCGGTTGACAACTGGCCTTTCGGCTGCGGCACTCTGCGGCGTGACCTCTGGCCTCGCTGCTTCGGCCTTTTCGCCTCTCTCTCTGCCAACACAGAGAGGCCAGGTCTGAAGCCACAGCGAGTGGGAGGAAACTGCAGACTTTCACCTTTTCTTCCTGCGGTATGGTGCTGATTTGCAGCAGAAAGTGTTCTGGTGAGAATTGTTCTAGAACAAACGGAGGCAGTCCTCAAGAGGTTAAAAAAACTTGTTTTTAGTTTGGTTGCTTCATGCAAGTCTAACTGATGCATAATATTGTTTACACAATAAAGAGAGGGCTGCAATTTGAAATTCAATGAAGATGCAAACAATTCCAAGACATCTTCCCTTGAAGATGCTCTGCAAACTCTGAAGGACAAAAGCACAAACGCTAACCTAATAGATGAGCTACAGCTGCAGCGCAGACAACATGATTAGATTCTCCTCATACTTAATTCCTTTATCAAAAAGCAGTGATATTCCACTAAAACAAAACGCTTGTACCTGCAGTGTTTCAATAGAGGTGGGCTGCTCTTATCACCCTCACTGAATAGGACTGGGGCCCATAATGTAATAGCCTCGCAGCGCGCTCATAAATCACCTGAAGAGGCTGCATGCCACATGCACTGACACTCCCAATCTGCCAACCTGTGTCTTTATTAAAGAGCGCATTATACTGAAAGGAGCCTTTTCCCCACAGTCACTCCGCCATAAACACCTCAACTCATATATTTATGCAAACACGGGGATACAAATACTTTCCTCTGCAGGCACAAATACATTTCTCTACTTATAAATATGTGTGTGTGTGTGTGTGAGTGAGCCACAGTCAGACAGAGACTGCCATTGTTTTTACATCTTGTCACCGTCCCTCTTCACAATTTCAGCAATTGTCTCCTTCCCACTGCGAGTGACGCATCTGTTTGGATGCATGAATGTCTATGCATATTTGATTTGCTGAATCTCTTCGATGTTATCAGCCAAATAGTGTACACAACAGATTGTGTTGTTTCTATGTGTGTGTGTGTGTGTGTTGTTGGCATGTAGAGTTTGTCTTTCTTCTCTCCGTCATTCCGGTAACTTTGACAGCTAAATTGGAAAATGTCAAAAGTGAACGTCATGCGAGTCGACAAAGGAACAGCAAAGAAGTGAGATGTGTCATCAGTATGGACCCGGCATGATGACAGAGAGGAAACAATCAGCCCGCAGGTTTGTATGATGAACTGTGTTGAGTCAAAACTTTGTGGTCAACTTTTTCTCCATGTTGGTCCCTTCACTGTCTTAACAATAATCTGCGAATCTCAACCACTTTTTCAGACAAATTTGAGAAAGAAAACTATAAATAAAAGCAGTTCTGCCTCGTGTGTCCTTGCCTTTGATGCCTACATACTTCAGACTTGTACTGAATTAATTTGTTGGTTGCTGTAACTGTGTCATGGCCATGGCTGTTTGTTAAAATGTGAAGAACTGTGATGTTTCACTTCTGCAGGATTACAACACACAAAAAACCTGCATAACGCTTTACAAATGGAGACATAAAAGAAAACATACACCTCTATGCACGACTACTCAAGAGAGACTTCAACCACATCACAGGAAGAGTTCGTCTTCTTTCTCTGTTGGTCTTGAAGTTACAAGGTCAACCTTTACAAATTTTGCACTTTAGATTTAATTAATGCTTTCTGCAATCACAGTGTTACTGCCGGCGTACTTTTGTTCATCTCTGCATGAAGAACGCTGTTCATCAACTTCTGCAAGGCTTTTTGTGCCCTTGGAAAAAATATTTGGAATTCGCACAAGATGCACACAAGTGAAGAAGGAGCTTGTTTTTTTCAGGAATTCAAAATATCAGGCTGCTCTGAGCTGCACTGAGCTGGGTGAAGTCAAAACTTTGAGATCAACTTTTCTCCATGCTTTACCTCAAGAATGGTCCCTCTACTGTCTATTTTTAGAACAATTAATTTAAAAAAAGACACTATTAATAAAAACAGTTATGCTTTGTACGTGTTTTCGTCCTTGCCTTTGAAGCCTACATCCTTTAAAAACTTGTACTGAATTAATTTGTTGGTTGCTGTAACTGTGTCATGGCCTTGGCTGTTTGTTAAAATGTAAAGAACTGTGATGTCTCACTTCCACAGGATAACAACACAAACAGAAACCTATACATTATGCTATCTGTGCTGGAGCATAAAAGAAAACATGCACCTCTGCTGTGCATGGCGAGGAGGAGTTCATCTACTTTCTGTTGTAAGTAACAAGGTCAATCTTTACAAATTTTGTGCTGTAGATTTAATTAACGGTTTCTGCAATCACAGTGTTATTGTCAGTGCACTATTGTTCAACTCAGCGCTGCTCATCAACTTCTGCAAGGTTTTTTGTGCCCTTGGACAAAAGATTTGACATTCGCACATGAAGAAGGAGCCTCTTTTTTTTTCTGAAGGAACCCAAGATGTCAAATCTCTGGCTGCTCTGAGCCGTGCGACTATTTGTGCCAACTAAATGTGACTAAAAATTCTGCAGGCTGCCACAGCGCTCCCAACCAAAATCATGCAAATCATGAACAGGAAAAAAACACTAAATCCCTTTCTCCCACTCAGTTCTTGCAAACACAAGACGTACCCCTTGGTAAACACCGGCAGCAGAACACGTCGTGCACAGAAAGATTCGCTGCTGAGAGACAGGAATGTAAACAGCTCGCAAACTCTCAGAAAATAAGTTGTTACACCCTGGAAATAAAAATGTTGAGGATGGGGATAAAACGAGGGCAGAAGTTGGAGCTGTTCGTTGGAGGTTTTCTTCCCCCGACTCCTGCAGCTGAAATCTGACCAGTGGCAGCAGTCCAAGGCGATCTCAGAGGGCCGTCCTCACCCACAGCGCTGCTGATGTGGATCTCTCTGAGGCTGAAGAGTGTCCAATTCTCAAGTTTCCCCCTTACACCTTACTTTTTTAACAGCGAGGAACCCACATGAAACCGAAACTGGATCTTCGGGAGCGCAACTTAAACATAACATACATTTGACTGCCCAACTTTCACTCCAGTGCTTTGAGTATAAGAAAGTTGACTGTAACTCACACCAATTAGCCGACACAGCTGTTATGGCACCACCAGTGTTGGAATGGAGAAAATAATTAGATGCGACAACAAAGAGAAAGCAAACTACATGCTCAACATTTTACTGAGTTTAAATGAACAACTTTGTTTATATTTGTTAAACTTGTCGTTTCTTGTAAGTGGGTCGTGTTGTTTTATTTTGCTCAATTTAAATGTTTCTTTTTGTCCTCAAGTCTCTGTGGAAACAGAGCTCTCAATGCAACTAGCTAATTAAATTAAAGTCATTTAATATTTGAACTCTTCCTCTTTGGAAAGTCTCTTGATTGGCAAATATGCACCAAGAGTGTCTCTGTAATACATGTGAACAGAGACTTATCTATATTTCTTCATGTCAGTATTTATACTCAGATAGAGACAGGAAGTGGGCGTGGTTTATCCTATACGTTTTGTTAAATTGACCAAATATTGTATTTTCTAGCCAAACATTCACTGAAAATATTTGTGTGCCTGCAAAGCATCAAATTGATTTGATATCGGCGTATTGTTAATTGTGAAACGATTTCCACATCCTCATACTGTACTTTTCCTCATTTCAAAGAAACACAGAGGCAGCTGCACAGACATGCCATGATTTGTTGTTTTTTTCCCCCCAGAATAACAACAATCAACTTCAGATAGAAAAAAATAATCTGTTTTAGTCATTATCTGTTCTTGTACATCCATACTCAATAAAATGTGAGCTTTACTTTTGCTCTCAGGGGTTTTTAGGGATTCACATGTTCCTCAAAACTTAAGTGAGCCGAAGAGTAACTGTTGATACATGCTGTAACACTAAAACCTTTTGGCATCTTCTGTTATTGTGTCTATTGTGCATATTCACGTCATCTTAACGTCAGAGGAAGATGCACAGATATGGGATTCTTCCTCGAGTACAGTCGATATGATCACCAGACAAAATGATCTTATACTGATCACATAACCTACAGCAACACATCCTTCCTCCTCCCTAAAGTGCCTGAGTCTCACCTGTCCCTGCGTCACACATCCTGTCAGGAGCCGGTCAGCAGAGCGGGCGGAGGGAGAGAGAGAGGGAGAGGGAGAGGGAGAGCCGGGCTCCCGCTGCACACATTTTGTATCTTGACAATACAGATCAAACACAGTCTCACAGCAGTTGAGGCTGAGCCACTGTTTGTTATCTTGTCTGATACGGAACGTGCAACATGCGGACGCACTGCGAAGGAGAGCGAGGCGGACAGGTAATCCAGGATTACGGCGCCGACATGTCATTTCCATGGACGTGTTATTCCCGCTCAATCGTCTTTTGTGTGAAACGTAGGGTGCAACCCCGTCTGTCTGCTCCAAACTCTCCTCTGGCACCCATCAATGGCGCGCCGTGGACCAGCATAGACGACGAGATAATGAGCTCCCGTTGCCTTGTCAACGCTATCCCTTTTTCCCCCTGACGGCCACACTCTTAAGCTCCCGTTTGCCTGATTCCCGGTGTGCCGAGCTCTTCAGTAAACACGGCATCGAGGTGGTAGATGAGATTTCATATTGTCTTAAAATCCCTCAAACCAGCAGCCGCAGATAGACGATGCAGCCGCAAGTTGGCCGACTGCTTATGAGAAATGTTTACATCAGGAGAGTAAAATCAGATTTTAAAGTTAATGAATGTTGAGGTCAAGTTCACAAACGATCTAAACGCAGAAGAGGCTGAGAATAAATGCCGTCCTTTATGTGTGAGCAGCAGCAGATAGACACACTTGGCCTCAGTGACTCACGATTCAATGCTAAAAAAAAAAGAGCGATATTTCACTCTTAAGGAATATTTTCAATATTGAGTGCTTATTCACAAAATTGCCATAAAATGAGCCTTCATCCACTGTGAAATTACAGACACTCGTCATGTTAAAAGGCTCTAAAAACACAGTCAGTGGCATTGTAAGAGCTAAATAGAAATGTTTTAATGTATTCTAATACATGTATTTCATGTTCCCTTCCCTTTCTGTTTAATCTAACTTTTATCTTCATTATTTCTCTCCTCTCCGCCTTCCTCCTACCCTCATTTCTCTTCCTTTACTGTATACAGCCTGTGTTCATTTGTATAACTAATGTGCTGCCATTTTGGCCAGGACACTATCACAGAAAAGGAGCTTTCCATCTCCAAAGACCATCCCGGCTGAATAAAGGTCAAACAGAATACATAAAAGTAACACAATCTACTCTAATGTGAGTTCACGCTCTATCGGCTCCTTAAACAGGCAGCTCCAGCCATCTGTACACATTATGTTATCGGTAATGACCTCAGTGTGGGAACTTCTCAGCCTAAAACTCATTTTGCTCTGATTTTCTTCACTAAACCTTGGAGCTAATCTGTCTACGTTCAGGTGTGCCAATCAGAATCTGCCAACCTCAAATAAGACATATTTGAGTGACTGAGTCCCCAGACCGAGTGCTTTAAGTTTGGCATAAATACACAAATGGGTCCTGGTTTTTATGAGATAAACAAAGTCTGCTGAAATAACTTCTTTTACGTAACTATTGAACTATTCAGTATCACTTTTTGCTAACTTTATTACCATATACTAGCCTAGGCCAGGCTATATTGAGTAACCAGGTGTTGATTTCTGTTTTTTTTTAGGTGTTTGGCTCAAAACAAGAAATATCGTGAATTTAGATTCAACTGAAGGCAAAACAGATCAAACAAAACAATCTAGATGGATAGATAGCACTACAGGCTTTAAAATAACGTCTAGTTTGAGACTATTATTAAAAAAATATATTACAGAGAAAAATCCCATTTTGCTCTGTGTGTTATTTTGGTTTTCACATTGTAATCAAGGATGCCGAAGGTTAAAACTGCTCATACACAGCGAAGACAGAAATGATAAATAATTACTCACTTAATGCCCACGTTTAGTGTTCCCAGCTCGTGTCAGGTCACGGTGGAAAAGTGTGTTTTATTCCGAATGTTTTTCCATGTGACGCAGTCTTTTCTCTGCTTCTGGTTTAAAGCTCCTCACTCTGTCACTCGTCTACAAAAGTGGCTGGTTGGAGGGAGAGTCGGGCCACATTCCACCTGCTGTATCTCCATCACATCATGACATTTCCTGAAGGGCGGCATTCTCACCCCTACCTGTGTGTCACTCACACACACACACACACAGTCTGCCGTGATGAGGCAACTACCTTCAGACCCTACAGTATCTGTTTGTTTATCAGTTCACCAGAATCTCCCTCTGAAATGACGCCAATTTCCTCCTCCCCTATAGCCGACAGTGTATTCTGCACCCAGACTCACACACAGTTAAGAGCAGTGTTGTCTGAACCTAATCTTCACACAATCAGCACCTCTGTAACCCAAACCCACTGCTTTGTTAATAACATGTAAATTTAACAGTCAGGTTTCTCCTGCAATATTTATGTTGCATTAAACCGGATTCATTTCCACTCAAACGTCTCTTTTGAAGACAAGCTGCAAAATCAGACATGATTTCAAAGACATCGCTGTAAACAAAACCTCTGTGCATTCAGCGTTATCTTCCAGCAGAAGAAGAGTTCTGGCTCGGCGTTTAGACGAGGTAATGTTTCTCTCCCCCTCTGCCCTCCCTCCCCACTGACTCTTTATTTCTGTTTGAACAAAAAGAAACAATATCTCTTTTATAAAAAGCAGCTGCTAAAACAAAGACGCAAATAGAAAAACACAGCGGCTGCTGATGTTTTCCCGAACACATTTTCTTCTTCTTGGAGCTCAGTCAAAGGCAGTGAAACTAACCTCTCACCTGGCTCTGGAAGAGAAGCTCAAAGAAGCCATTTTGCATAGTCGCTGTAGTGAAAATCAGATTGAAAATCAAAATGATTCCAAGCTGGCGTGTGTCCAGTAAAGAGGGAGAGCTGTTCAAAAGAAGAGTGTGAAGACAGAAAAGGGAAAATGTTCAATATCAGCCTGCAACAACTCGGGCTTCACAGAGGCTTTAATTCAGCACATGTGCATGTTAGGAGCCCTCGTCCAAAATCCACTCAGTCCAGATTCCAGCGTGAATCATGACATCGGTGTTTACAAACTGTATACACTGGGCGGTAAATACATAATGCCAGTCAAAGTACTTATTTTCAACTCCCACTGAGCCCTCTGCCAGCTGCATGACTCATAACCGCTAAATGAAAAGACAGCCGGCCCCTTCATGTTTCTTTGGAGGGTTTGTCCATTAACGACTGGGGCTCGGCCCTATGTCAACATGCTGGCTGCGAAGGCCAGAAGGGACAGAGAGGTGGTGCTAACACCCACCGCCATGTCGCGGCCTGGCACGGGCCGGCCCTTTGGAAGGGGGGCTCATGGAAATCAGCAGGGCCTGGCCCCGGCTTCACTGCTGCCTCGTTCTGCTAATGGCGTTCCAAGTTTGGGGCTGCCATTTGTCAGCCTGACTGATGTCTGTGCCACGAGGATCATTCTCTTTCCGTCATCCATCTCTTCACCATCAGAGGGAAAGTACAGGCGTGTTGGCCTGAGCGGCGAGGATGTGCTCCCGCAATCAAACTCCACAAATGAAAAAAAAAACACTTGAGCTTTAAACTTGCAGGTGGAGCCGGCACAGAATTGTGAGGATGAAGGAACACATTTACTGCAGGTTTTAAGTGGAAAAAAAGACAAAACAAAAATGAAAAACTTGGCATTCACATTTTGTACATAATAGAAGAGCATGAGCCCGGCCAAAAACCACAGAAAGCAAGACAGGCTGTTGAGATAGGCTGTTCCTATTCCTGGAACGTTTTCAGTGGTCTATGAAAAACCAGGGGTCCGTCTCTCCTCTCTCACTACATTAAGTGATTCTTATTGAAGCCTTGCAAACAGGATCCAAACAGGAAACATTAAGTCTCCAGAGAAAAGAGAGAAAGTAAGCGATTCTGCCTACGTGAGGCGGAGTACAGAGTGAGTGAGTGAGGTGTGGTGAGTGAATATAAAGCAGGGAAGAAGCGGAGTTGGGAAAAAAGAATACTTAGGGAGCAACAGTGTGAAGGGAACAGCTGAAAGAGGTTGCGGGGCCCCAGGTGAGCCCCGTGGTGGGTCATTTCACAGCCCTGTAGGCTGACTAACACTGACAGGTCAGCTGGAAGACTCGCTGCCAAGAGAAACCCTCGACGGAAAGAGCGGGGCACGGGGCCGCACCTCCACACACACACACAAAAACAGTACATACAGACACACACACTCCTCTCTGCCTCCACCACAAAATCATTTCCTTTTCAATCTGCCACACAATAACCGAGCTGCTGTTTATTGACCTTTACCATGACGCTTTTCACCAGGCAATCGCTTCTTTGGCTCGAGGCTCAGAAATATAACTCCGACTGCTCGGCTCAGTGCTGTGACTCCACCGGCGTGCAGCTGGCGCTCGTACATCCACATCAGGATGTGCGGCGAGCGCCTGGGGGAGGGAGTGCCTCCATGACAGCCACCGTGATTGGATCATCAAAGAAGACAACTTGATGTTATAACCGTCATTAGCGCAGTAACAAATCAATTAAAGGGAATCACAACGTTAAAGGCCTGCGTGCACACAGATGCCCGGGAGGCGGATGCCTACACAGTCTGTCTCCACAACATTTGACGGTCACAGTCTGGTTCAGACTGGAGCTGACCGCCGCCGCCTGATTCCACAGCCAAACACATGCTGGCAGCAATTCCCCGAATTAAAGATTATGTCCTTAAGTAAGAGCCTTGTAAATAAAGTAAACCAATGAAGCAAACCGGCCCTTCTTGACCAAACAGGCTGCTCCACTAATACCCTGTTATTCATAAGGCTGTTACTGCTTTTGTTGCTGCCTTATTTGCATCAAATTCAAAATAAAAGCTTCAGTCCCAGGATATTCAGCTGCCTCCGTTCCCCAAACACATGCAGATTTCAGAAAGAGAGCTGCCCCTTTTGATTGGGATTACATTCTCTTTTCTCATCCCATTTGATCATTTTAAATTGTAGGTTGCATCAAATACTTAGCATCATCTGTTATCCAACCGGACCAACGGTCCACAACAGACAAATCCTAAATCTGCAGTGATACAAAACAGCTGCAAATCCTCATGTTTGAGAAGCTGAAGTCAGCAAAAGTTTGCTTCCTTGCAGAATGACCTATTAGACTGTTTGATCACAAAAACGGTTACATAATCAAGAAGTCAACTAGTAAAAAGAAAGCTGCAGTTTCTGTGAAATTAGGCTACAAAACCACTGAGCTAGGTTTAGGGAAAAAACGTCCTGGTTAGGTGTTATAAAAGACAGTTTAAACAGTAAATAAATTATGTAAATGCTGGAAGTTACCTTAAAAATCAGTATTAATCATCTCTACGTCATCAAGATGGCAGCGGAGGTCTAAAACGTAAATACAAGTCAAACTTTGCTGCCTGTACAAACGTCCCATATGGACGTTTTTGTGGGGAGCCAATCCTTTTAAAATCAAGGTCAAATGAAAACAAATGAGAAACTCCACCATCCTTAATAGACTGACACAGGGAGCAATTTTCCCACTCATCAACTCAATTCTATCTGCTGTTTGTTTCAAAGAGATTTGGATGCTCTCCATCCTTCCCAGGCATCCGAATGGGACGCAATGAGGCGGTGGCAGTGGATCCGTCGAGGTGGCAACCTTCCGCCGCAGAGCGAATGCCTGTGACAGCGCGAGTCCTCTTTGGCTGACGAGCAGCGGGGAGGCAGGTGGGCAGGCTGAGGCTTATCTGCCAAAACAGCCGGGGTTACACCACACCTCCCGCCGCAAGAACTGCCACGACTCGACGACCTCACGCAGAGAGAATGAGAGGGTAGCGACGGGGAAGGGGAGAGCGATATGGTGGGTTCTGGGAGGAGATCAGCTACACATAAAAAAGCAGGAGAATCTTTAGATCCTGTGAGGTGCTGTTTGTACAGAGAGCAGGCTGGAGAACTTAGAGGACGGATAAAATGAGAGGAAGTGTTGGGCTCGGGGTGGACTACATGAAAAACACCTTCTGTCACAGATCACTTTATGTTCCTACAACAATATTTACCAAGGTTAGGCTTGGATATCATTGGTTCCACTATGATAACAGTTCCTGTCCAGAGGAATATTTCTACAAACCTCTTTTTCCATCAAACAAAAACATATTTGACTTTGTAATGTGTTTTAATATGAACAGACAAGAACTTAACCTGCTCAAGCTGATGTCTAAAATTGGCAGACTTTCGTGATTTCCTGATTTAGGTCACGGAGCGTCAGATCAAAGACTGGAAAGGTATCCGACTGGAATCTCAATCCTGAAACACTTTGAACACTTAAATTCTCCAAACACATTGAAAAAGTGCTGAGGTTTTACAGCTCGTCCTGGCCCTGAAGTTTTCTGTAAATTCAACTGAGATTTCTTTTGAAATATTCTAAGACTCAGTATTAAATATATTGTGTGGACAGCTATTGGTGATTTAGGAAACGCTTAAATAATTCTTCCGTCTTCATGTTGTTAAAACACTTAAACAAGCTTAGAAAATTCTGTCACTTCACCTGGATTAGACAACATTTTTAATATTCCCACATTTCCATAAACTAATCCCAGATTACATGGGTTTTTATATCACAATATTGGTGTTGATTCATGCCTGGCTTTAGTTTGAAGGAGGCAAGAACAAAAAGAGAGAAGTAAACATGACGGAAAAGAAGAAAATCAAAGAAGGAAACAGGAAAAACCTCTCAGACCTCTTTTCTCTGGGAGTCACCTGGGAATGACATCAGCCTCGTTCACCTGTATTTGCCCCATGAACCTCTGTGCTCAGTGGAGCAGACCGACTCTGCTGCAACACACCATCATTCCACCGGAGGCATTGCACCATGCCCAAACTCGTCTCCAGGGCTCCTGGAGTGTTGACTAAGCAGTGTCAGGCTCACTGTCAGGGTGCTCTGCTGGGCTTTTTGTGTGGAAGTGGGAACGTGGGATCCCGGGTGTCATTTTAATTGAGACCTTGATATTGCCGTCTGAGTGAAACGAGGAAATTGTAGGGCAGATATGGTGGCGTTGTACTTGTGTGAGAACAGCTGATTACACAGTGGGATAAGTGAGTGGAGCCCAAAAACAGGACGCCTAAATGTTTCGGTAATGCACTCCAAACTTTTGTGCACCGCAGAGGGGAAAAAGCAATATCCAGACAGCTTAAAAAGAGAAAAGGTTTTGTCTGCTGCATATAAACAGAGGCTGCTCTTTCTGCAGTGTAACAACATTACAGCCGTGCCCCTTCTGATTGATGAAAGTGCCATGTCTGCAAGCGCCTCTTTTACATAGCAGAGAGCCTTCCCTGGAGCCTGCAATTCATCATCTGACAGTGGGACGGCTGCATTCATCTTAATGCATTACAGACCCAAACAGGTCCGAGGTCACACACCGCTGCCATGAATCCCTCCGACTCATTCGGAGAGGGGAGGAGAGATGAGATCGCAGGGGATTTTCTGGGGGGGTGCAGAGAGATATGAGCGGAACAATATTGTCAGTTTAATGTTTGTATCAGCTTACTAACAGTACCTGCATCTGGGCAGGCCATCAATACAGCCCGTCCTCAGAGACTGGAATGTTTTACCAATGGTAAAGGATAAATCCACCCTAAAACCACTTTAACACCGTGACAAACGACTACTGGCAGCACTCCTGAGCATACTTTGCTGTAAGATGGCGTTCCAGCATTAAATTGGAACATAAATGTCAGCTTACTGGTCACGGCGAGCATTACGCAGCATGTGAATATGTTGTAGAACGTCTTCTGCGGAGGAGCTTTGTGAAGTCTGACGATGACCCTGATGATGTCAGAGTTATCTCAGCCTGGGATGGACGGAAAAAGTATAAGTCTTTGCTACAAGCCTTGGGGAGTTTAAAGCATCGAGTTTGGCGTTACGGCTGTAGCCATCTTTGTTTTATGAAACCAGGAGAGACCATATTTGGACTGGGGAAGCACGAAGACGCTAAAACAAACTGGAATTTACCATAAAAATTAAACAGCCGACTCCCTGGAGTGTCTTTTAGTACAATCAAACAACGATTAGTGCCGATTCTATCTTGATAGCAGCTCGCCATGTCAGCGACCTGTAGCCACGCCCCAAGTCATACCTTGCTTTATCATCTATTTTCTTCTTAATGGAACCATTATTTACACAATTAACATACTGTATCATATTGTTTCGGAGAAGATGAACTGATGACTGAGGTCATAATCTAGCGAGAAGATTTTTTCTGAGATAATAAATGAGATGAGAAGTCGTCTCAGTTTGTACTGAGATAGATCAGACCGCTGCTGGCATGCCTGTTGAAAGACTGCAGGCTTAAGGCACTTTAAGGTTTGCTTCACTACTCAGTGCGAGAGGTTGCTGCATGCATTGGACCGACATTTACCACTGAACATATTAAACAAAAAAGCTCTCTTTACATTACAGGAAATGTAGGATCTAGTGTTTGTGCACCTCAGCCTCTTAAAATAAAAAGCCAGCCGGGCCGTCGTTGGGCTGTCGTATCATTCAGGGGTTAACCCTCTAAGCAGATGAGTGAGCCACATGCCATCACACGGCTGTTTTTCCAGCACGCTGTTTTCAGATCAGAGAACAGACATGGGCTGGAGAACCATGAAACGACACCAATTTCCCCCGTTTCCTTTCACTGCTCAGGTTTGACCGTGTACAGCAGACTGCTGTGTAATTGTGGTGAGAGCTGTGCAGCATCACTGGCAGTCTGGTGTACAGTAATATACACCATACACAATAATGAAATGCAACCAGAAGCAATTGTGAGTCAGGTGCACGCAGCTATTATTATATATAAAGCTCTCCTCATAACAAACACGCCTTTAAGCGGTTTATTTTTGCACACCATGACTGAAAGATTCAAATTAAATTTATGCTCATTCTCTGCTGTTGCACCGAACGTTTGAATTACTACCCCACATAAACACTGAAGGCTCTGACGTTTAACAATACGCGATATTTGGATTTTTTTCTTTGTTGCATGCGTGTACATTATAGCCTTTTAACTCAGGACCCTTTCTTGGCTTCAATTTCTTCATCAAAAGCTGTCATGAGGAGGCTTAAAAGCAAAAGGAGAGGAGAGTTCATGAGTGTGAAAGGTCTGAAAGGTCACTCTATCATGCCCTCAAAACAAATCACTCTTTTCTGCTGCAATGTTGTCTTTTAATTCAAGACATTCCCCAAAAGCCAAGCTTCCAGTCACGGCTCTAAAGTGCAACAGTCCACGGCAATAAAAGTTTTGGCGCGATGAGAAAACGTCTTGATTGACATTAATTCTACCCCTCCAAACTACTTTCTGACATTCCTTCAGTTTTCCATCACTCTGCAAAGCACGTACAAGGTAAACTGCACAGCGAGTTCAATAGTCTGCAGACAGATCTGAAGCCTACACACTACTTAGAAAACACAAGACGATGTCAAGATGTGGCGAATCAAGCAGAAATTGCTGCTATAAGAAGTACACTTATCCTATCAATCTTTACAGGGAGAGAAATGACGCTTATAATCAAATTAAGTCGGGGGTCGTCTGTAGGACGGCGCTGCCTTCCCTGCTACCTATGGCACAGAATAACAAGGACACTAAAGCAAAGTGTTAGGCTCAGCAAGTGAGCAAATACTTCTTTATTTTCTTGCTTTGCCTGCTCTTCTTGGCAGGTTGTTGGGGGTAATTGGCATGCAAGCTTCGGCAGGGTGGTTAGATGAGCCAGGCCCCGAGCTCGGGCACAAAGCACAACGGCTCCGCTGTGCCCGCAAAATGAGTTTAAAGCTGTGATTCAGCAACAGGCTGAGACCTGTACAGTGCCACTGATGCCATCCATCACTGCAAATCCATTTCTCTGGCAGAACAACTGAGCCACGCCATCACCCCCAACCACCCACACGCAGAACAGCACAGCGTCAGGTAGAGATATGGAACGGGGAGAGGAGCTGCCCGTACACATTTAGACATACTGATGGAGATGTGTTTGGACTTCTGTTGCCGATATTGTTCAGGATCTTTGTGCCAACAACAGGTTCCGTAATCAGAATTCGCTCCTAACTTGTATCCCAGAAAACCTCTACGACATCATCACATATCAATGTGAAATCAGAGTTTTGAATGTGTAAAGAAACATGAAGCGTTTTATAGTTAAACTTATGAAAGAAAACACAAATTGTCAAAATAAAAAGAAGAGCAGAGACACTATTTCACACAGAAAATGCTAAATATTCACCAAGTATGGCAACTTATGAGGTCGTCATCTACGAACTAAATTGATCACCAGACAAAATCAAGATCAGATGACTTTCATCAAAGTTTTCCTGTCTTTATCTGTCTTCCATCTGTGCACACTGTGAACTTATTCATCTGAAATGGCACACAGAGGCTCTGTAGATCAGCCGGGGATCGTCAGCCACAGACATCACACTGTATCACCAGTGATTCAATTTAGACTGATAAATTAATCCAATTATTGCTTCCATCCGGCTATACAGTGGTACTTAGTGAAAGAAAACAGGTCTAACTTAAATTGGTAAACTTCAGTGTTTACTGCTTCAATCAGAACCGCTGCAGCTTTGGGTTTTTGTCTGCTATGCATGCACCATCAGGGTACTAGTGCACTGAATTTAGTCATACTTGTCAGTAGGAATGTATTTATGGACGAAATAGCAAATGTTTTAACGCAACTTACGTTTATTTTGTAACTTCTGCGGCTCACGTCACCCTTGTAACTACTTAACTTCCGGCATTAACGTCCATTTATTTACAGTTCAAACTGTCTTTTATAACGCCTAACCAGGACATTTTTCCCCCTAAACCTAGATCAGCAGTTTTGTTGCATAAATTCCCACTTTTTTACAACCATGAACCGTACATGTATGTATAACTGACTAGCCACCGTTCAACTATGTGAGCGAG
>CAFUXE010000599.1:948018-958414 GCA_903364295.1 Serranus cabrilla | reverse complement strand
GGAGGGAGGGAGGATCGGTTTAATGAAGACTCCTGCCGCGAGGGTTCGTCTCGCCTACTGTGCGGCCCTGTGAATAAGCCTGGCAGACAGATGGGCTGAGGAATTGATCAGTGGAGACGGTCCACAGAGACCTGCACAGACTCAGAGGCTGTGTTTTAGTTGAGGTGGAGTACACAATCAAGGATATCAAAGACGATGAAATGTCACTGGAATTTACTACCAGCGGGAGAAAACTCCACCTACAGTAAGAGGCGCGAATGCACAGAGGCACACAAACTAAATTGGAGTTTCATTTGAACTGACAGCAGAGGAGGGGCTCTAAACATCAAAACCAAACCACTCGTGCTTATTATTTATCAGACCGGCACGTCTTGAAGACTGAGGCAGAGAGTCAGTCCTTGAAAGATCTACCCAGACCGCTGATTTTGGAGCCGCAGACATCTAGAAATAGAGGCTATTTGGTATCTTGGCCTCTTGTCTCTCTGTTGTCCTTCTGAGAGCTGTCCCACTTTCAGCCCGGGCTCTGTGTGGCATCTATCTTTCACACGAGTGACAACGCCCCCCAACCCCGCGCTGCCACTCTCATTTTCATCGTCTATTGTTCCAGGCTCAGAGATTCAGCCCGGCACAGCAAGCCCTGCAATTCTGTCATCTCCACGAGCTCAATACTTGCCTGCACTGCTGATAAGCAGCCAAACACTGAGGTGATGAATAAATCACAATACAGCCCATACACACTTACTGACACCAGCAGGAGGCCTATTTATTTAGTGTGTTTCTGGCTATTTTGGAGAATTCTGAATCAAATCTGGTGTACAGCTTCACACTGTATCATTTGGTTGATGTTCAACTATCACTGCTGGCACGAATAATGTGTGTTTCGCTCTTTCCTAAGTGTTATCGACCTAGAAAGGCATTAAGTAAAGCCTAATATTCAACAATCTTATATAATCAAATCTATTTGTAACAGTCTTGTTTAAAAAGAGGGTTTTCATTCCTTTTCACATCGAGTCTGCAACAAATTTATGGTCTGTAATTTGCATATTTAGGATGAATAAACCATGTCTGGTGCAAATGTTGTCAATAAGGATTAACAGCAGGAAAAAGCCTCTCGTCACGTGTCCGGCGTTCTCTGCCTGCTCGCTTTCCAATCACATTGTCTTTTTTTTCTCTATGCATCAAGGAGGGTTCTCTGAATACTTTTAACCTTTCCTGCTAAAAAAAAAAGGTTGAGGCGACATTTTAGGCTGACTCAAGAGAGCAGCACGTGTACCAGCCAGAACAATAATGTTCTGTACAAACCCGCCATCCACATTCCCTTTGTTGTCTGTAATTTTCTGCCGTGTGTTTGCTTTCTGTTGTACCCGCTGTCCTGCTTGTCATATAACTCCTCGCGCTCAGACAATAGATTTATCAGCTGCTTGTGGACAGCAATGATGGACAGCAGCGAGTGAAAACAGGGTTTTTTTTAATACAAACAGTGCAGAAATAAAAACGGCACCATATAAAAACACGAGGCACCCGTGACAGAACGTGTCTGTTTGGGATTTTAGGAAACTTTTTCATTTGGGATGCATCTGGAATTAGTTCTGTGGTGACGTCTGCTTTGTGGCAAACAGCAGCAGGCGAGTAATTAAATGCCAGATTCTCTTCTATTTTAATTTCACATGTGACAATAGTGAGACAACCTGTAGCACGCTCATGAAATACTTTACTACTCTAAACATCATGCATGTGATCATTTGTTGAAGGGTTGTTTTGGTTCCCTTTGTTCTCAGATGCAGCAAAACCAGAGTTGCAATTTAATAGTTTGCATGAGCAGCAATGATGGCAGGAGAAAATATATAAAGAAGAAGAGTATCATCCACAACTGTCAAACCTCAGTCAAGTAAAACGTCATACAACTATCATCACAATTCCACAGATCTCTGGAAAGTGCAGAGCAAAAACAATGAAAAGAAAGATCTTTAACTAATTATATTCCAGCATGTTTTGCTGTGGTGAGATAAGGTTTTGAGCTTGTGACACATTTCTTCAATAAGGACAATAAGTAAGTAAGACAATGGCGTTGAGGTAGTTTGGGGTGCCAGCTGATCGAATCTTCCCATTACCTTTGCTCAGGCCTGGAGAGAGCTGGAGGAGGAGGAGGGGGGATGCAGCGAAACCAGTTTAGAGCTGGAAATAAAAAGTTGCAACTGAATAGTTTGCATGAAGAGAAAAGACCACCCACACCTGTCAAACTACAGGCAAGTAAGATGTCATCCAACTATCATCACAATTCCACAGATCTCCGGAAAGTGCAACATTGTGCATTCAGGAAAAGATGTCCGCTGAATTATAAAAGAAAGGTTTTTAACTGTACTGTATAAATGGAAATGATATTCCAGCATGCATTGCTGTGCTCAGATAAGGTTGTGGGCTTGTGACACATTTCTTTGACATTTGTCAAAGGACTGTAACAGACCTGGCAAAGAAAGTGCACGGAGCACGACGGATTCTTGTAGTTAGATCTGTGGTGCCCCGGGGGCTCCGACACCTCCAACAATTCAGGCCTGACACCGTCGCCATGGTTACCGCTGCCTGACACCTCTGGCAATGGCAAATAGACTGACCACAGTGGAACATTTGAGACGACACTGGCAGAGCCTGTGTGCATCGTCACACAATAAAGACCTCGGGGCATGAGGGAACAGCCAGTGAGCCAGTTACATTTAGAGGAAGTAAAGAACTTCATGGACAAACACGACTGAGGGTGAAAAGGGGAACGGCCCTGGCAGGGTGTCCATCTCCAGCTGGCATATTGTGGAATTTTAATTAGGCCTGCAAAGACAAGACACCTCCCTCTTAAATGTCACATCCTCATGAGGAGAGCAGGGAGCAGCGACGACTTTCGTTGACTTCTGTCAGGCGAAGGGTGCCGCCGTTTGTTTGCCTTTCCACTGGCAATTTCTTTTCTGTTCTCTTTACCCCGAGCATTTTCTCTTAACATTCTCCTGCTCCTTCTCTCGGCCCTTCTGTTATGCTGTTTACTCTGTGATGAATGGCTCTATTTCAAGTTGAGCTCTTTTTTTTCTCTCTTTTAGCTGGAATAGATTACAATCTGTGCAATTGTGTGGAAACAAGATTGATTTCACTAAAAAACATTGTGGAGGGGGCAGCGGAGGAAGGAAAATATAGACTGCAACAGCACTTCAGTCTAACGTAGAAATTTTCAGAGCCATTTCTTTGATGAAGGCTTTTAGACTGAGATGGCTCTTGCAGAAACAAGTCTTGATAAGCGGGCTGTGAGACCCAGAGAGGGGGTTGTAAACAAATTTCGCAGTGGTTTGTAATAAGACATGACACAGTGAGAATACTGTGGCCTTTTAAATGGCAGGCCTCGTTATCAGCCTGGTTTCATAGCCTCAGAGGGGCACAGACTCGCATAATGGGGCATCAGTAATGAAGGGTTGGACAGGAGACCTGCTGAAGCTTAATATGAGAGGTTGCTCAACCACTGAGTTAATGTAAGAGAGAAATTGCACACAGTGTGTGTGGTTTTTACCACCGACATGAATCACAAGAAGTTCCATTGTGAGCAATACTTTTCTTAATCAGGTTTCTGGCTGTGCTTGTTACAGCCGTGCTATTTTTCATGATTTATAGTTAATATAGTGTCTAAAGAATGGCCTTGGGTTACCATTGAATATTAAGCAATACCTAAAATTACTTGAAATAATAATTGCCTCCCTCACAATTCAACCAAAATTAATCACATAGGGCAAGTGGATTGGAAAATGAATCCTTCCTGCTAAGGTGAAAGGAGGACTGTGATTTTCAGCGGGGATTCAGGGCGGTTTCGGTCATGACAGTTAATATGAAAACTAAAGAAGTAAAGTTTTTTAATAATCTGTGTGGGGGCACATCCATTGCAGGAGTGAAAAACGGAGTTGATGTGCAAGTCTTTAATTGGATGGCTTAGTTAAAGGAAGGTGGAGGGGGAGAGGTGGGCGTCGGCGGTGCAATAACTCACAAGCCTTCAGGTTGCCTCTCCTCCCTCGTCCAGGAGTAAAAGAGAAATGCTTTTACATTCTCCAGCTGGATGCCAGGGGAGAGTGAAAGGAGAGGGGAATGAGTCTTATGGAGCAGTGAAAAAAAAACCTGTCCAAGGTCTAGGGAGTTGAATGGTTTACACGCTGGCTGCCAGCTTACGTTTCGTCTTAGTGTCACAATTTGTTGGGGAGCATCACGGACGCTCTAAAAAGAGCGGGCTCTCTCCCAAAGCCTCCCCGGCAGCTGAAGAGTTGCTAAACGTCACTCATGATCATTCCGCCACCAGGGAGAGGAGAGAGAGTAAACAGAAGAGAGAAAGGAGAGTAAAAAAAAGGACAAAATGAAAGAAGGAAATAGAGACACAGTGACAGAAAGTGACAAAGAGGGGGAGGAAGGCGAGGGGGCTGAGATGACAAAAAAAATAGACAAGGGAGTAGAAAGTAGAAAGAGAGAGAGAAAGTGAAAAAATACTCATGCATGCTAATCCTTGTCTCCTGTGGCGCTCTGTCTAATGTGAGAAAAGGCTACTGAGCTGCAGAGCTTGGAACCGTCAAGGGATTGGACATGTTTTCTATCGGAGCAGAGCACAAACAACAACAGGCCATCCTGAAGTCTACAAGTTTATGGACATCTTACAGCAGTGCCCAGGTTTTGCTGCCATGTTCACAGTTGGAACAAAGAAAGGGAGAAAAAAAAGTTAGTTTCTGTCAAACTGCTGCCGTCTACAGGATCCATGCCTACTCTAATCTTTCCTCCACCCGTAGCAAAGAGCGTGGGAACTGCTTTCAGAGCATTGAGCGGAGGCGGAAGACTGACCTTGACTTATCGACCGGCGCTCACAACGCACATCTTCATGCCTGATGTGGCCACCTGCCAAATACACAGTTCATTTAAAAATGGAACCTATTGATTGTAATGAACCTATATACATATTTCTCCACACCAGTCCTGACACTGTGAGAACAAAAGTAATGTTTACATAACACGGTGCGTTCTAAAATTAGAACCGTTATTAAACTGGATCCATTGGATCAGACGCTCAGTTATCACTTCCTTTATTAAAATATGGCATCATCACTGCATGTCTTCACTCTGCAGGTCATACATGGTTATTCAGGCTGTCCATCAGCTGGTGCATCAGTGGTACGATTAATGCAGTTCTCATGAGCTCTCGAGTCACTTTTCTTATTTCAATTTGAAATTAATGTCTTGAATTTACTTCACTACAGCTCCCACCTTGCTCCAGGTGAAACAGGAAGTGCCACATCAGTACCTCATAATAAAACCACAGGCTAAAACACTATGAAGTGTCTGTTTATAGCTAACATTATTAGATTTAAGCATGTCAAATGAGTATTTTTGCCTTCTATATCTACTAGAAACGTCAGTTAGCTGTTAGCATGTTGTTAGCTGTTAGCATGCTAATGTTAGCAATATGTTAGCAAGCTTTTTTTTTATCCGTCTTCTACTTCAACACAAGTTACATAGTGCCACATGCTTTAGTCTAAGTTACAGAAATGCAATTAGCCTGGATATATGGATTGGAATTATATATATATGTCTCTCGCTATATATATATATATTTCTAGTGTATATATTACTTAGTGACAAATAAAGTTTCAGGATGGCTCAGTTTTCCCCGTTTCATGTCTATACATCTGGATCCACTTTTGTCCTCCTAAAATTAGAGCCTGACTGATGTGGATTTTTTTTATTGGGATGCCAATACTGATTTATGATTATTATTTAATGGAATGAAAATAGACCCTTTTCATGTGGATTGTGTACTGATTTTTCACCACTCTGCAAATTAACCCAGAGAGCTACTTTCTCAAACACCATTACTGTTCAGTTTCAGTCAATTGCTGACTATTTATTAAAAAAAATCATTAAAGATGAATAGCCATTTGCACCATTTGTAAATCATTCTAAAAAGCAACATTTTCTGCATTATATATTGTGTAAAAGAGTTCTGGTTCTTCACCCTGTTGGTAGAGCATTTCACCACACAGCACCTTTTTTAGACATTTTTCTGTGTTTTGCACGTCGACAGATTTGACAATAATGGGGAGAGGTGATAGTTTTCCCATGTCTCTCGCTGAGTGAACACCTAAGCCTGTTACTTTTTGCCTACGTGTGTTTAATCTGATGAAACCGCACCATGCATAGTCATGCTGCATTAGCTGCTAGCACCTTCTGTTTCTGCTGTTACCATGGATACAGACAGCATCAACTGGATTACTTTTGATACAGAAGAGAAAGGACAGACCTCATGGAAGGACTTTGTTTCACTGATGATTGCAGAATGCTTTCCACTTTCCCGTGTTGTGTCTTTGTGTAATTTAGCCTGATTCACCCTGAGCAAAGGGTGTGAACATCTCATAAACTGTTGCTGCCACAAAGAGCCACTGTCAGCCAAAAGTGGTTTTCCCCTCAGGTGTCAGTCAGTCTTTAGATTTGGACCTCCACAGGTGGCCTTGTGCACAAACACAAGCTTGTTTAGAGTTTCCCTCCAGCCACAGCGAATGACAGCGAGGCACTGAAGAGCGCCCTTTCTCCGAGCTGACACCGCTGATTTGAATATCAAAACATGATGTAAAACGGTGATTAAAAGGCAATTACAGCTCGCGTCGATGAAAAGTCAATTAAGTGTTTCGGAGGTTGTGAACAGGTTTTTGCCACGGTGATGACAGGGGGAAGCAGGGGACAAAAGGAGATTCAAAGAAAAAGTGTCTGAAAACAAACAGGAGACAACATCAGATGAATATCAGGACGTGCAAACATCATCTGCTGCACAGACAGAATTTCTTCCATTCCCGCCACTACGCAGACATGAATTATGAACAGTTTTGCTTAAAGGCAGCATTCAATTAAAAGCCAAATCCACTGGGAGTGAGTGGGAATGTTTTCTGACAAATCCTTAAAAACAAAGCCACCCGCTCCCTTATTTAATTGACTTCTTTATAAAGTCCTAGAGCCTCCCTTCTGGCCAAGTTTCAGCTGATTGATCCTGCATTATTTATTTATACAACAGTAATAAACGGTGAATATGAAAAAAGCCAGGGTAGAAAAAAAAATTATTCAGGCATGGTGGATGGTACAGCTGCCAGGTTTTTGATCACCCGCCTGGAGCCCGCCGGAGCAGCCGTGTTGAAATGCAGCGGCGGTGACACGCTGCTGCAGAAGCCCTGATGCCCTGAGAGTGGAGGCTGAGGCTGAAACACGCTGCTGCTGTACCTTCACACCGTGAACCAATCTTTGGTCCCAACGGGCTCCCCTAACACGAAAGAATAAATAGCTAAGAGGCAAGCTAGTGCTGCTTAACCCTGCGCTTTAATTATTGAGAAATGCCTGAAATTGCCAGAACGCACAACACTCTCAACTCGAGAGGCTTGTTAGAGAGTAATGAAGAGGTTTGGAGCGAGAGGGGATCGTTTTAGAGAGGTGCCAAACTGGGGTAGATCTGTGCTGAGAGGATCAGTGTTGGTGCTCGTCTGCCTTTCCCTGTTTTTGCCGAGTGAAAGGCCCCAAAGATAGGATGAGTAACGCTTCAGTCCAGTCTTTAAATACAGTGTCACTCTGCAACTTGGCAGTCAACGATCCAACTCCAACCCATCCCTCCCTCACTAATTCACACAAATCACCGCCAATCAGCTCGTGCACACAATAAACGGACACGCATTCCACTCACGCACAAGTATGTGGCTGTAATCAAGCACAAAACCCGATGTTTACAACTTTTCTATCAAGATCTGAGGCTCTGAGAAGCGTCTGGCAATAAGGACTGGAGTTATTTAAAGGAAAAAGTTGACAGCGTATCAGTCGGGGTCAATGACCCCGAGAGGGCCAGATGGTCATCTAGTCGGACTCGTCGCCTCTCAAACCGCCTCTGTACCCAATTTGTTCAGCGTTATTTCCAGGAATAAACGCTGGATTGTTGTGCTTTGCATTTCCTTCACATGAACTCTTAGCTGCCGTGGCCTCTCTCACACCCCGAGTACAAGTAAACAAAGCAGCTCTGTTGCAAAACTGCTGGAAGAATCCCTGAAACTGATGTTTATCAGTTCATATGATGGCGTGCAGGAGTTATCTGTGTTAGTTTGATTAACCGATCAATCCTTTATGATCGGGTACTGGGTGTAAAAGTCGGTTTGGTAATCGTCCAAGAAGTGCTTTAACTGCGACTCACAGCACACGCCAGAACTTGTTATTTATGCTTGACAACAACCGAATACAAGCTTTTCATTTTAATATTTAATGGAGTGTGCCCACACCTTCATAAACTGGTCTGGCTGTTTGCAAAATCAATATTGCCAAGATTGTGCCAGCAGAGAGAGACATCACTTTCTTTTGCTGACCAGTGCTGTTTGTGAGTGTTTTATTATTGTAATTCTTTGGCATTTAAACCTTTAATAAAAACTGGCAGCTAACACACAGTAAATGCATCTCAGACAGTGTCCTATAAATTAGTCCTCCTGTATGGCAAACATTTAATGGAAGAGAGAGAAGCCAAAGATTTTACTGCCTCGCTGAAGATCTTCAAGCACCTGAAAGTGATTTAAAACCTCAGTACACAAAAGGCTTTGATTTAGGAATTAAGGCTAGATTTGTGTGCTTAAACAGTTTTAAAGTAAGCCCTCACTCTTCATTTGCACTTTTAACTTGTTTTTAGCTCAGGTACAAAGCTTCCTTTTATTTGATTAGCTTCATGATCATCAATCAGTGCTATAATTATGAGAAATATGACTATTAAAGTAAAACCTCTGAATCTGCATGGCTCCCGTGCTGTGCCTTTAATATTCCATCCAGTTTCAGAGTGAAAGTCTATGATGCATACCACGTCCTCTTAATGTCCCATGTTCAAAAACAGCCAAGGACATTATCATATGTCATTTTCCACTCTCTTCTCCAACTCTTAGGCGAGGAATAAATCTTTCTATTACATTCAGCGAGGGAAAGGAAAAAAGCTTCAGTATTTGCTTTCCTGTTTTTCTTGTAATTAGGTTAGCAGATCACTGCCAATTTGAAACCAGTGCTGCATCTGTTAGAAGTCAGTCTAGAAAAAAACATTACCTGTTTATAATCTGGCAGCTGTCCTGAAAGCCAATGGCTGTGGGATGAATGGGTGAGGAACTCTGAGACAATTGGAGACAGTTGCATATTAAATATGACTCCTCTCTCTTTAGTTTATGTGTTATTATTTACACGTTTCCCACAAACCAAACAGCCGGCTTACTGCAGCTCAGCTTTTGATCGTCACTGTCTGTTCTTTGGTTAAACTGGCTTTGATGGCTGAGCGTGTGAGTTGTTTATGTTGCTCAAGAGGCAAATTTCATCAGTTTACTTTGCAGCAGTTTGCACAGTCATCAGTACGCTAGCACGCAGAAGCAAAGCACCAACCCCCACATGTCATCGGTGGTTTTTGAGGAGCAAAAAGTGGGGAGTGGGTATACGGAGAGGGCAACTGGATTTTATTCCATTATGCATTATAACAAAAGCCAGGGACCCGTGGTGTATTGCGGTAAGCTGCTGAGACTGTGGCCAAAATGATTCGGCCACAAGGAAAAATTCTCAGCGCCTGCTGGGCCAAACCTTAAAAACTCTGCATGACCATCCATAAATTCTCTTCTCAGAAGAGAGAGTTCACTTCTAGCTGAAGAGCTCCAGCATGGTTCAGTGCCATTACCATTTGAAAAGGGAGAAGATGAGTGCAGTAGCAGGGGGGAGATAGACCAGCGTGCAGAAAGAAAGGCTGAAGGGGAGTGCAGCAAGGGAAGAGCGGCTGACTTGTTGAACTTGGCGCATGGATGAGCTTCATTCGTCAACAGAACACTCCAGCTACTCCCCATTCAGGTTGTGCCCTTGAGACAACGTCGGCCTGGTCTGAGTCGGCATTATGCAGTTGGAGAGAGTTTGTGCAGGGAACTGAGAAGAGACCAACAATTTTGTAAAAAGTAATCCTCCCACTGCGTCAAACGCATAAAAACCATCTCCCAAGCTGCACTTTTACACACTCCGACAAGACAAAATGCCAATAAAAGTTTGGATTTTTAAATATTCCTTTATTGCGACTGTGTCCATTTTCTGAATTATGTATACGGCCTTTGGGTAAAGTGATGACTAATTTATGAGATTACGGGGTAGCAGAGTGCCGGGATGTTAAAACTGGAGGCAGGGCCCAAAGGAGAATGCAGCAACAAACATATATAAGTCTGTGGGGGATGGGGGGTACATGGAGCCAGGAAGTCGTACGACAGTGATATGTTTTTCATTGTTTGGCTCTGTAAACCAGAAAATTGGATTTGAAATGAAAAAAAAAAAAAGCTATGAGGCTAAAGTCCTAACTTGCAGCTTTAAATTTGGG
>CAFUXE010000599.1:931697-947258 GCA_903364295.1 Serranus cabrilla | reverse complement strand
GCAGGCCACCCAGGGGGCAGAACTGTGGAAATATTTATAGTTACAGAAAAAGTTTTGGAAGCACTGGTTTAGGTCAAGCTGTTCCTCAACTTTATGGCCTTTACAACTATAAACTAATAAATAAAGAGGGCTCAAATATGGACACTGTTCATCATCTTTGGATGCAAGTTCTTGAATTAAAGCTGGGAGTTACCATGATACAAAGCCAACACAACAACAACAAACATTTTTTATACCACTATAAACTAACCTATAGTTTATATAATAAGTAGATTCTCAGGTTGGGACGATGTTCAGTGGACTAAACACATATACCCAACAACCTATATGGTCATGATTTCTATACTAGCTGACTATTCTATGAATACATTTAACACCTTTACCCACTACTGAATATTTTGGACAAAGTACAATGAAGAACCATTTCCGAACCGCTGTCTGTTACAATCCAGCTGAAACTCTGCCCGACGGAGAACTTCTGTGGTTTCAAATTGATTTTTGCACTTTTTTGAAGGCAAAAAATGACTAAAAATATATTCTTTTGTGAGGCAAAGAACCCTGCCCCAACTGAAGGGATGGGAAAATAAAACGCTGCACTCCCTCGTGCCGCTTTCTCTGGAACCAGTTTGTTCCCACCTTGGGGCAGGTGCTCGCAGTCACAGGCAGGTAGGTTAGGACACCTGCTGTGCCAGAGCTGCTCAGCGGCAGCCGTTTCCTCCCCTCCTTTCCTTTTTAGCACAGTTCCACGCCCATTTGGAAGTGAATAGAGCTACACACGCAATCGCACACCCACAAGCCTGTAAATGTAGCCAAGCTATTTCATGGAACGCTGAAGCACAAACACTGGGCACAGAAAGTCGAGTATGTGCTGCAGAATGGCGAGTGATAACAGTTGGTTGGTCTACAGCACAGAACATTTCCGGAGCCTTTGGGTTACTACTACGGATTGACAGCCACTATGCTACCATTTAGTGACTCATTTCAATGCCAGAAATAAATTCATCGTTTCCTCAGAATGACAGAAGCCTTTTTAAACAGCATTTTGACCACAAAACGGCCCCGAAAATTTATGCTATCAGACCTGACAGCTTTTAAAAGCAAAATGAGTCACCGTTTCGTTTTCAAGTGTAAAGAAAGAGGGACAGGAATATGAAAAGACCCCCTCCAGACATGTTTTAAAACATAAATATACTGTCTTTTAAATAATAATTTGTGTCGGACATGGATTTTCAGAATAAGGTTCAATTAGTCCTACAAATTGAATATTTTTAAAAGCACACGTCCTCCTACTCCCACCTTCAAAAAATCCAGAATCTATTATTATGTAAGTATTTTTTCAGTTTCAAAATTCAGCTACTGGATAAAAGAGGTCTCATTTTCTGTGCAGTCAAGTTTCCACATCACACTACATCATTAAGTCCTGCTCGTAAATACTCAGCATAAAATGAGATTTAAGATTGGCTCAAATGTCAAACTGAATTCTGCTCAAACATCGAGGTAGTGTGACAGTTTGAGGCCAACACACACAAAAGGTGCTACTTCCCAGAACTGGTTTGGTAAAGCCAGTCCTTAGGTGTGGCACAAAATACATGTTTTAGCAGGAAAAAGGTGCTAGCAGATGCAAAGTGGCTTGTGCCACGCCTGAGCGTTGACGACTTGATCTGAAGGGTATGAACAATCCGTTGTTCTTTCGCCCTCGGTGTTGACGGGAGGCCAGGAGCCGAGCAATGAGCGCCACCTCAGCAAAAGCGTGCTTGACGGGGGCCAGTGTGAGTGTAATAGATTTGAAGCTCTGCACTTGGAGCTGGAAAGTGTCGAATCACCATGGAAACCGAGACGGCTGTTTGGCAGGTTTGAGAGGCTTTTGGTTTGAAACACTTTTTCAGTTCAGGGGCTTCAGCTGTGGCGCTACTTCTCTCACGCTCATGAAAAACCTCCAATTGCACGCCGCTCCCTTTCTCTGATCATCCTCTTTTTTTTCCCTCCTCTCTCTTCTTCCTCCCCCAGCTCAGTAAGGCAATCATCACAGCCCCGCGGTGCGAGAGCGTCTTAGCTATGGCAGATAAAGGCTGGGAGATTGTCAGTAATGACGGGTCCACCAGCGCTCAAACTTCCCAGAGCTGCTTGTTTCAGCAGTAATTACGATGGGGGAACGGTGCACCGTGACTGGCTCTAAAAAGCTTACCAAGCCTTTTGCTTGTGATGCCATGTCAAGTTTTTTTTTTTTTACAGTAGGCATCTCAGTCGGATAAGTAAAAAGGGGACTTAAAAGCTAAACAAAACGTGTGAAACAAAGAGGTAAAAGCAGAGGCGGCAGGGGCCCGTGCTGAGTGACGTGGGAGGAGGGGAGAGGGAAGCGCTGCGAGGTCTATGAATAGGGATGAGATTGGATCATTGGTGCTCAGTGTTCTCCAATCACAGCTCTGTTGAAGATGGTGGAGAGATAAGACAGGTGAAAAGGAATACCAGAGGACGGGACGAATAACGATGGATTGGCAGGAGAAGGAGTGATTGAAAATAACAAACAGGAAGAAAGGCCTGATAAGTGTGAGTGTGTGTCTGAGAGGCTCTGCTGTACCACAAAGGGAAAAAAAATCTATCATCTTGCTTCTCCGTGCCACTTTGTGTGAAAGCTGGCCCTCAGTAATCACCTTCTTCACCCTCTCAGCTGCTCATCCTTGCCTCCTGTTCTCGTCCCATCCGCCCACTCTCATCCCCCTGATCTCCGAGACGCACGCACGCTTATAAGGAGAGCGCTTAACCCTCCTCTCCATGGATCAGCCGCGCCGAAAGGTGTGTGCTGATGTGGAGAGAAACTCGAGGTACGAACGGCAGCCGTGGAGAGAGTGTTCCGCTTCTTCATCCCACAGTTGGGAAGAAATTGGATATTGAGTGCAGGGGCGAGGCCCGCTGAGGAGGCATGAATGAGGATGAACAAATTTCAAACACCCACACACGTGTAGAGGTGCGAGGTGGTCGATATTATTGAAAATGGTGGGAGGGAAGGAGGGGGGTTCTCGGGACAGATGGAGATTTACTGAACGTGTCCACCTGTGTCGGCTGCCATAGACAAGCCATCCATCATGGGTCAGTCACACGGTGCAGAGGTGCGGGCGGAGCGCGGTCATGATAAAGGGCCACTTAATTCAAGTCAGACCGCACGGCAGAAAAAAAGGCATCAAGATAATTGCATTCATTGCAAGAGCAGGAATGAAAAACTAGGCGGTTATTTATAGGTTCATATGGATATAAATATACACTTTTACTGGGGAAAAGGCCCCATAAGGCTCCGAATGTATTTCCATATATTTGAATCCTATAAATGCCAGTTGATGGCGTGTTTTACTATTGCTGCTGAATATTGGGAAAATAAAGAAATACATAACAAGCTGCACGAGAGCCTGTAGTGATAAAACACTGGTGTTAATCAGCTGATAGGAAATTAAAACAATTTTAATATCGACAGCCTCGTTACGTTCTATGACCTCATTTGCATATTTATTTTTTAAATGCCGTCAGAACTGCAACAAAATAAGATGGAGCAATAATTCTTTTTGCATGTATCCGGCACACTTAATAATTAATAATAGTTAATAATTTATTTTTGATGTATATGCTGTGTTTCTACAAATTGTACACAATATGCATTTTATTTTAGTTTTTGTTATAGTTTATAAAAACGACTCACTCAAAATAAATATTCTGAGGTTTGGAGTGATTTTGTGCAACTTTTTTTCTTTTGCACTTTTGAGGGAAAGAGGACATTTCTGTATTTAGAAAAATGTGTAAAAAAAAACATTTTTCATTTTTTTTAAAATTGGTTTAATATTAGTATTTTATTGGTTTCATTGGTAGACTTGTTTAGCAATTTATTTCATTAATATATATTATTAATATTAGGGATGGTGGGTTGTATGGATATACAACATATTAAAATGCACTACAGCATGTAAAAATGTAAAGATTTGTTCAATGGGAGGTTAAAATAACGATATAACAACAATTTTTTTCAGGTTTTTCAGAAAACACAAAAACAGGCAGCCAGCCTCATTTAGGATTTAGGAACAAAAAATTGAAAGAGGCCATTATTTTAGAAAGGTGACAATATACAGGTTAGTAATATCATGATTTGCTGCTTTTCTCTCTTTAATTCTGGTAAACTGAATATTTGTCAGACAAAACAATACATTTGGAATGATTGGTTTATCTGTACTTGTGATGGCATTTTTAGTATTTTCTAAACCTTATAATAATGCACAAATTCTTAAAATAATAAGCATTGCAGACAGAATGAAATGTTTGAATGCCCTCTTTAACTGCATGTGAGATGTCACCCCGTGCTGTTTGTCACTGTAGCTGTAGTTAATGTGTCGATATGTCTTTGAAAAGCAAACAGCGGATAAATCCCTGCGACTTTAATACCTGCGACAATCACAAAGACACATTGATTCTTTAAAAGCAGAGGGCATCAATTTAAGCATCTTAATTTGTCAGCGGCCAGCACCTCGATAAACAAACTCTATTAAACCCAAGCTGAGCACATTTAAATTCCAGCATTGCAACAGCTTGCAATTACCCATTTAGAAGGCATACGTTGGCAATTAATACAGCAATCTGCCTTAATGCCCCACCTAGGGAATTTGTAAACATCAATTATAAGAAATAAGAGAGCCTCTCAGATAAACAGCCTCGCGCTCTGCAGCAGTCGCAACATGATATTGGCAATAAAAAAAATAGAGAAAATCCCACTGGAAGCTAATATGTTACATCTCTCAGTCAACCAGCATCACCAAATCATCTTCAGAGGGAGAGAGGCTGTGAGGACGATCTTTGACTCTCTCATGGGTATATCAGGGAGAAAGTGTCTTTATGAAGGTAAAGGAAATCACCCAGTCTGCTGTCAATATCACGAATCAGACTGGTTCATCCAATGTGCAACAGCTTCCGCTCAATAACCACATACTGCATCAACTGCACCCATAAACCACCGGCTCTATGGTCAATACAGTCAGAGGGGGATGAGGCTTGAAGTTGACTGAAAGGCTGGACAGGAAATACTCAATATCCAAGTGTAGGACTGCAGCTAACAATCATTGTCATTAGTGATTAATCCACTTATCGATTTCGAGGAAATGTCAGAAAACAGAAGAATGTCCAGGAGCCCAAAGTGCCGTCTTTAAAGTGTTTTATCAATAATCTAAAAACCAAAAAGGTTACTCCCATATATGACAAAGAAAAGTATAAAATCCTCACTTTTAAGAAGCTTGAGTCACTAAATGTTTGGCATTTCTGTGGGAAAAAGGGATTTACACGATTGTCAAAAAAATGATTTTACTTACAGACTTATCCATTAAATGACTTATTATTTCAGTCCTGGTGCTGCTGCTACATATATTGATGGATAAAGTGTTTATTAGCAGGATGAGTATCTTTATCTGTTCATCCAACTAAATCATATCCGTACTCAAAATTAATTTAAATCAGAATCAGGTGGGGCATGACCAGAAGTGTATATTATAAGTATTAAATGGGAAAAATAGGCTCTAAAGTGCCCTCTCCTGTCGTGAGAAAGCGCTGATGTGCCCTTTTTTTTTCTTTTCGCCGCTGCCCTTCAAAAAGTCTAACATCCTTTTTATTTGAATATTAGACTAAATTTCCAATCTTTTGAAAAACCAAACCAAAAGAGATTAATGAAAATCCTCCGCCTTAATTCCACATCAAAGCTGTTTCTAAGATTGCGCTGGTAGGCAGGTTTGTAACTTTTGTTTACCAGCGGTTGGTCAGTGGTTCCATCAAAGTAAACTTTCCTGCTCCGGTTGGGAACGCCGTAAACACACTGCAGGTCTGACGGCACCCCGAGCATCCCGATATGATCTACAATCCGTTTTAAGTAAGCGGCACTAATGACAGAAGTTGAATGGAATGAGATAAAACTCAATCACAGCTGTTACTAAGAAAGCCATAGTTAATGACATAAGCCTCCTTGTTGAGCTGAAGCTAACTAACCTTTACGACGGGTTACCCCAGGGTGAAGCTTTGAACGGCTTATTGACATCTCACACTCACACCATGGAATGTGTGTGTGTGCCAAGGTCTGACTGGGTCTGTGTGTATCGACACTTTCTGAACATCAAGCAGAGGAATAATGTATAATCCAAAACCCCACAAGTCCACTTAAAGTAATTACCTTGTTGAGCATGCAGATGTATCTGTTGAACAAATGGGATGTCAAGTTTGGAAGCTCCAAGAAAGTTGCAATCATGTGTCATTGTAATCAAGGCCGCAGACGCTTTTGAATTGTTAAAGCAATTAAGACACATGATTAGAGGTACTTAAAAATATAAGAAGAGACACACACTGGGCCACAGGGCTCAACTGCCTCCGGAAAAAAAGAAAAAGCATATGGATGCTTAATTCAGACGGCAAAGAATTCAGATTTATGGATTTTTGCGGCTGCTTATAGTACGATTCTTGAACCTACTTTAGTCTTGAAGCTACAGTTTTCAGAATTCTTTGACGGATGCAAGCAGGAAGTATAATGCTGCCATGGATTTAAAGTTATTCTGTGGGCTGCGACTGCAGGTTCCAGCCCAAACCATCAAAAGTATGCCGAATTATTCAGAAAGAAACCTTGAAAAATGTAAAAATGTGAATGATGTTCAGGGAAGTTTTGAAGATATAAAGAGCGTCTTTTCTTCTCTGATTTTGAAGCAGATTTATAGACGTTTATGCATGATGGACTGTGTGACTTCCATTTGACTCAGAGGAGGAGTGCGATTTTTTGGACACAAATAGCTGCAAACAGGGAGAGCTACTTTGCCGGGGGGCTCCGGGCTTTGGCAACACGGAAGGAAGCTAAACGGCGTTCATGTGCACACACTGCCCACACGCCGGTAACACAAAGGTGCTGCAAAATCAGCAAAGTAGGTCTTTAATTGCGTCCATGAGCTGCGTGCACATGCTGCAGCATTTCAGTGCGTTAAATTAAGACGAGCATCAGATGAAACTGAAATTTACAACAGGGTTTGCATAACAAAAGATAATAAATAAACCCTTACATGCTAATTAGCTTCCTATTTCACTTTCCAGAGTCAGAACATGCTTAGCACTTGTAAACACGGCACAAAACAATCTGCCAGCACGGCCAACTACACAGCATTATTATGCACACAAATTTCATTATCAGAGAATTTTCTTCATCTGGCATTAACTTGATGTAATCTCACACAGTTATCAGAGGATACAAACAGGGACCAGAATACAAACACAATTCCATCAAATTAGAGAAATTTGTGGCAAAAAAAAAGATAATTGGACCAAAATTCTGGATTGAAACAAAGTGAATCTCAACAAAGACAAATTTAACGACGAAGCCTCAATCGCCGGCATCCAGACGTCCTGAGGATCCGGCTGAATAATGTTCGGCTGATGAGGCCTCGATAAGATTAGCCCCAGACAAAAGAGGAGGTAGAAAGGAGAGCTGTGAATCTGCTGCTGTGTTTTGTCTCAGTGAATGAACTTTCCTGACAGCGGAGGAATTTGTCAGACTCATTTCGGGTAATCGGCCTCTGCTTGCACTGTGGATTTTGGCAGCAGTTTGTGAAAACAAATAGTAAAAAAAGCTCAATGTTTGCAGATCTGTTAAACACTGTAAACAGGAAGTCCAACTATGAAGATATGTACGTTTTAAGGGTTTCTATCTTTAGGTTTTTGTGGAGCTTTGTGTTTCCTGCTATTCATCATTTTGTCTTTGCCTGAGCATAACGTCTTGTGTATATATTTATGAAACAACAACAAAGCAAATTCACACTTGGACACAAAGTCTTTCAAACATGTCCACCAAGTGATCTTCAGAGACTTCGCAGCTCTCTCTTTCCAATCAATGAAGCCTTTCATTTGAGACCACAAATTTCTTGATGTCACCTCAGGAACGGCACAAGAGAAAGCCGAGGTGAGCCCCTCCCAGTCTTTGCTTGCGGTGGACCTCATTTTCTCCCACCTCCTCAAGTCTCTGTATCCCTGTAACTTTGAAGTCCAGCCAGCAAAGGGCTTTGAAAAAGCCTGCAATCTCCCCACCATGACCAGGCAGGGGATTAGCCAAGCCCTGCAGGACAGAGTGGAAAGAGGACGGAAGAGGGCTGGAGGAGGAGTAGCGCCATTTCCACAAGGGCCGTGTATGTGCAAGCAGCTCTCCCTCCGGCCAGAGCTGTGGGGGATTAACAAGCTACTAAGGAAGCAGAGAACAGACCTCCAGCCCCTTTTTCAAGAGTTCTGCAGAAACCAATTTACGGCCGAGAACTGAGGGGGGCCGCTAATTCTCCCCATAACCGCCTCCTGCTTTAACTCAAAATCTTTGTTGTGTCACTCACAAAATCTGCTTTTGTGGGACGGCAGACATTTCCAGGATGTCCAAAGTCAGGGAAGCATGCATCGAGAAAAGGTTTCAAATATTGATACAGGAACTTCATTGACTCCAAAGTAACATTTCAGAGCGGGGAAAATAGGCAGTTAAGCTCCTAATCTCACCATCAGACTTGATACGATCAGTCACAGGGGAAGTCACCCTGGAAAGTTTGTTTTCCCTTGTGAGGCAAAACAACAGAGATTATTCCGCTTTTATTCATTCTGAGCCCAAATATTTGCCTACACTTTGCGCTGTAAATATTTCATAAACGCTCCGCTCTCAGTGAGTTTGCAAGCCGTGCATTTGCCGGCTCCCAAGCAGAAATATAATAAAAGCAGAATATAATGTGCTTGTCCTGTGTGCACTGTCTAAATGTGTCACTGGAATGGCTAATGTGAAAATCTGCTTTATTTTAGGCAAACAGAGAAGTTTTTCTTTTTTTTTAGTATCTTCTTTTTTAATAGAGTCTGTGGATTCAGGAAGGTTATCAAGCAGTCACCAGTTCTGGTGGCTGTTGGATGAATTGGGAGCATGTCTCAAAGAAGTGCAATGAGTCACAATATATAGAGTCTCTGGGGATACAATACGACAGCACTATCAATAAGTAATAGCAACTTATCTCACAGGGAGGAAACAGAAACAATAAGCCTCGATTTACAAAAAAAAAAGGCATATCCATACACTGCTGCCTCCCCATCAGTGCTTTTCAAGTAGCAGGGTCTTTTGTCTTATCTGCGACTGAAAGGAGCTTGAGGACTCTGCCCTTCATCCCTTTGTTGTTACAGAGTCTCTTGTGGAAATGGAAGATTGGCCCATAGGCGTGGGTGTGCGAGGAAGAGCCAGGCGGCCGTGCAGGCACATCAGACTTGAGCGGTCTTAATAAAGCTTCCCTCTATCCACTCCAGAGATCTCCTCACCCCAATTATACGCCTGACACCTCCACCCTCCTCCATCTCCTCTTATTTCTCACAGACCCCTCCACCTCTCCATGCAGTTCCCAGCTCTGATCGTGGCGCTCCCTTTGCTGCTGCTCAAAGTCCCCGAGGCCCGTACAATATCAGGCTGCTGGTGGCGTTTGCTTCACAGTCTGCTACCTAAATTGTATGAGGAATGGATCTCTTCTGGTGCAGCCAGTGACCACGCACACTAACTTAAACAATCACCAGGCCACCGGAGAACCCAGTCCGGCCAATAGCAACTCCTTTTGTGACTTTTAATTGGGATGTTTCTCAAAGGAATTCAAATATTTGCATGAAACCTGCGACCTGTCAAAGTCATCTGTGAAAATTAATTAATACAACACACACGAGGTGAGGTGCAAACCTGTGGAGGCATGCCTCAAACGCTCTCTGTAACACTTTAAAGTCATCAGGAGATCAGGTCTGACAACCTTTACACATAATCATCACATCACATCTGACACTGAAGGCATGTTCACGTTCAAAAAATAGGTCACAATAAACAAGTCCACTTGCTGAAGAAGAATCAGGAACTATTTTGGAAAATAATTATCATCTGAGTGATTCTGTTATCTTTTTTCTTCATCTTTTGTGATTCTAATTTGAATTTGGGCTTTGGACTGTCGGTCGGACAAAAAATCTATTTGCAAGCCAGTTCAGGTTTTTATAAATCCTCATGGCCATTTTTCACTATTTTCTGACATTAAACACCAACTCATTACTTGATTAGCTTAGAAAATGATCATCAGATGACCTGATAATGATTATAAACTGGAAAGGAGCTGAGATAAGTCCATCATGCCTAGGTGAAGTTGCACAGACTGTAACCTGAATAATTTGTCCTCTCTGCAACACCAACCGGAACTTTTTCCAATTAATAAAAGCTTTGTGAGTCCATGAATCTGTTGTTTACAAGCTCTGGTTCACTTGCAATCGAACAGTGTGAACCAAAACAAACCAAATTAGAACATGCCAGAAGAGGTTAACTTCTCTGATGAGATACACACCAGAGAAAATTAACTGTATGCGTGATCACACACACTAATGCAACACAATAACATCTACAGGCATACAAATAAGTCTAATAACACAACGGAGCCTGTTTCAGAGCAGAGGAGTGCCACTCCAGCTTGGCTGTCTATAGTCACTTGTTTTCAGACATTTTTGCTGGTTTTACCTTCAGATGCTTTCAAGGTCACAGCAGGCCTGCATCTGGCCAGCCATCTGTTTCCAGCCATCCCATGAGGCGTCCTGTCATCGGCGCTCCTTGGCCCTGTCCTCTACTGTCCACATTCAAGCTCACTGGGGAAATGCCCGGCCAGACAATAGCTCCTCAGTGATTCTACAGACTTCTGACTCATTTCTGCAGTTGTTTCCCCCCTTTATCTGCACGCCAACTCCACAACACGGCTCACCTCGCTGGAAACCCTCCAACAGGTGTGCACGCCTCATTAGTATGCACAGTGCACACAGATCACTCAATATTCTTCGTAGTCAAGTTTAGTTATGGAGCTTTAAATCAAGAGTTTGTCTTTAACTTTCCAATCTGTGCAGCATATGGCACCCTATACCCTGAGACCTTCCATTTAAATAAAGAATCCACAAAAAAACTAATCAGGAAAAGAAACACACAAAACCTCAGAGATAGCAAGAGGGGAGGCGTCTCTTGATAGACAGACATGCAACAGACCAACAAGATTTTGTCAGCACCACCCATAACGTCACATATGAGGGTTTGTCAAAATGAAAAAACTTCCTGGTGGCGTTATAAAAGACAGTTAAATGAGTCGTATTTTGCTGCATGTACAAACGCCCTATATTCTAGTTTTTTGAGGGGAGAGCAGTCTCCAACAGACAGCATGCAAACAGTAATCAGATGTAGTAATTGTATTACAATGTGAACATACAACAATCCACAACTTCATCGCAGCAAATGCTAAATGCACCCTCTAGAGCTCATTATCTGATCATCAGAACATGTAATCAGTGGCTGAAGTTACATGTAAGATTTGAAACCTTGATCTCTGGGGATTTCAGTGTTAATGTATAACTTTAAATAATCCAGACTTATTGAGCAACAATTAAGGTTCAGTTCAAAAACACACATTACACCTAAAGATAAAGGTATTATTCATTATGATTTTAATAAAACTCAACTAATCTGATTGAACAGGGAACTGTAACGTGAGCAGACAAGACAACAATTCAAATCAGATTCATCAACCCAGCCTCGCCAGAATAACTCAGACAGAAACACGGATACACAAGTCCTTCATGTTAAATAACTACAACTGAATAAAATGGCAGAAAATGTTGAATTTTGTCAGACACCTTGTAAAAAACTAGATCTTTCAAATGAACTCAACAATGCAACACTGCAGCACCGCGCTGCTGCTGCTCTGACCTGACCATTTCACTGCACTGTGTATTTGATATAATACATCAGTTGATCTTGAATGGGGAAAAAAACGTAATAAAAGTGTGCCAAATATTGAAAAGCCAATTCCTGACATTTGATTAAAACGAGTAGATGAGTAATTGAGTAGACGGTATCCAATTTAAAAAGCTGCTCCAGTAGCAGTATTTCCACAAAGCATCCATTAATTAAGTATTCTCTGTGGATGTCTCCTGGAAGTAGACCTCACTCTGAATTGGATGTAATGTGACAATCTAAATAGTGCGTCTGAGAGATCAGTGAACAGTCTCCCCAAATCAAATCTTCTTCAACTTTTAATTACACAGGAGCCACTTCAGAAAGAAACAGAATTAGTACTGTACCTTAGCCTTCAAACAGCGATCCACCCAGCAGGTTAGTATACAGGTTGGTGCAGCAGAGACAGCAGCTGTCAGTGTATCTGTGGAGGAGAAATAAAACACTATTACATCTGTGTCTGTCTTTGACATAATGCAGGGCAGCTTACAGTGATGCAACCTCAGTGTGTATGAGCAGCCGGAGCAATCATGTTCCCAAAGAACCCGAAAAGTCCAAACTATGAATAATAACGACGGAGCATTAATACTGGATATACCATCCGCTTTCATCACCAAAACCAAAATGTGACATAAAAATGTTGTTTTGAACTCTGGGGAAGAGAGACATGCTTGGTGATGTCTGCATGAACAGGTTGCTTTTGCAATAAGTGAACAAAATCTTTTGACAAATCCAAGAGCTCAAACTAGCCAAATCTGATGATGGCATCTCGGCTCACAATCTGCTCTGGCAATCTGCTCCCAGGAAAATATCTTCACCTTGCCAGTGCACAAACCTAAACTAAGCTTCATGTGATATTACAAAAAACATTTCATCTGCAAGCTGATATGTAAGGAAAAATTGAATTTCTGAGCAGCCTCACTAGGTTTTCCAAGTTATTATCTCTGCTTTTGAAGAAGCTGTCTCCTGAACATACAGCAAATGTATTTAATTCCCTGCTCCGTACAGTCACTGCTGGTTAGGTTTCTATTGAACATTAACATAAAAAAGCAATCAGAGGTTTAATCTGGTGCATAATCTAAGAGGGGTTTATGTAGTAAAAGACATCACAATAAGCATTTGTGCTGTAATTTTAGAGCTTCATTAACACGGCCATTGTTCTGGAAAATCTTTGAGTTAGCAACTTTCAGTGCAGCTTATCCATACCTGGAGATAGCTGCCCATAATCTTCTATTAAGCCTTTTGGGGATGCTATGGAAGGAATGACCTAGTTGGATCATGACCTGCACAAAGACTAATTCAGACAAATGTTGATGATGGAAGTTTTGACCTGGAGCCCAGCACATTTCAAGCAGCAGAGCCCAGGAAGACTTGCAGAGGCAGCATCCTCTGGATTAACAAGCACACCAGCTGGCAGCCACATGCTGATGATGGTTCAGTTAAGGTTAAGGCAAAGCCAGCTCGCCAGCTTATTCTTTTTCCTCCATGCTCTCAGGTTCTCTTTGTTTAGACAAAAGGACAGAGAGAGCTTTGGATGGAGAGGGTGTCCGCTGTGCTTTGTATCAATAGTTTGTCCTGGATACTGTGATTCCATCGGGCTAACGGTCATTATTTTCTTGTTCCTGTGAGTGAAATGTTGCTCAACAAGGCTCTGTGCTCCCTATTTGTAAGACCTCTTAACAGATCAGCTCTGAACGTACAGTACTGCTTGTAAAAAACACAAAAGACTTCAAACAGGCAGATAAGGCCGGGTGGAAAACTAATTCCAACGCCCCCCAAAACAAAAGGTTCCAGACTATCTCCAAGGCACTTAAAGTTCCCAGACTACAAATTGCCCCTAAATGCATCTTGATTAATTTAGCAAAGTGCGCTTGTGCTTTATAGCAGAACCAAGAAGGGTTTCGGTGACGCAGATCAGCTGGCCATCTGCTACAGCCGTGCCAGCATGTCTTCCATCATCATCCACTCGCAATTTATCAGGTACAAGGCACAAAACAAGGGATCGTTAAACTCTTGGAAAAGCCTGTTTGCAAGCCTCACAAGTCAGTACCATTGTGTAATGAATGGTGCGAACATAAAAAATGAAACCTGGCAGCAGAGATGCCAAAGTTCTACCATAAATTGTGTTAAAAAAAATTTAATCTTAACCAAAAAAGTTTTGTGTTTGTTTGGTTATTCTGACCTGAACAAGCAAAGAACATTAAATGAGAGAAGTTATTCCCTGACCTAAATACTTGGTCCAGCCCGGGCTCGGACTCAACTCCTGACGAAATGCATAAACACTCAATTTGAAGAATTTAAAAACCACAACTTGGAACCACAACTGAGAGCGTAATCAAATCACTGCTCGCCCTCTGAACCGTAGGACCGGATGTTTGTTTTACTCGGGCCTCTTTGAGCTCTGAGCCTACGTAACCTACAGGACTGTGTATAGATGCACTGGCATGTCAAACCTCACACTTGTGGAATGACTCTTCTATTGATCTGGTAAATGGATACACAATGACACCGCAACCTCTCTGGTTATGTCAGCTCCCATTAGCAGTGCTGGGATACACAACATGTGTGCAGAGGAATGCAGGGGAGGGATGAGCAGAACTTGTTAAAAACTGTTTATTTGAAGATGATAAAAGTAGCAGCGGGGTGGGGTTTGTGAGGGAAACAGAAGGCTAGAGGGAAAGATAGCTTAAAAAACCTCACCCTGCACTCTCATGCACACAGTTAATGCTACCCTGGGAGCAGTTTGATTAATCAACTGAGCCCACTGTAGGAAGATTTAGTCACTCATTATCCCAGATCAAAACTCCAGGGTGCCTGATCTGGTCTGAGGATCAGCGTTAGAAGCTTCTTGAGATCATCCAAAGCTCAAGACCATTATCTTATACTGGTCAGCCCTTTTACAAGCCTCTTCTTAGTGCTTACCAATCCTTAATTAAACTAGATATTCTGCAGCCACCTTTTGCTAGTGGTTGACTTTCTACGGGGTGTTTGGGTTGTAGACAGATTTAATATTACATTTAAATGATGTTTTCCAAAAGAGAAGCCCAGTTTTTCTTCTTTGTTCAACCAGTTGAACAAACATCCATGACTATATCAGTCTGTAACAAGACAAAGCAGGCTTCCTTTTTTTTTTTAACTTGAGAACAAAATATATTACAGTGCTGCAGGGTGGGCACGGTCCAAAGTACATTATGTGCTGGGAAGTACGCTTTTAAAGCTTCAAGCCTGAGATCAACAACTTGATTAACCAAACACATGCAATTTAGACAATTTTATGGATTCTGTCTAGTCACTCTGGATCAGAGCTCCATTTAATATCAGACTTGTAAATGTCTTTATTGAGGGGTTTAGTGAAAGGACATGAGGACGCCGCTTAAGTTTAGTGCTTCCTCAAGCAAAAACGAGTCCGCTTCAAATATCACCAGCACCCTGATAGGGATAATTCAGGTTTGAGGGTGATGATGAGTTCTCTGTTTCAGTCTTATTTGTGACCTTTTTCTGTTTTACTTGAGGAGATGGGAGACATTTAAATGGCATCCTGCCATGGCGGATACTGGATAAGGACTAACTTCTTATTCATAATTACAGTTGTCCTCTGGAAACTCATCAAAATTAGACCCCCGTGAGCCCGAGATCACTGCTCAAATATCATGATTATGTCAGCAGTTCTGAAAAAAGTCAAACACTGTTGAGAAAACACCATCTTTTATAATTTAGTATCTTGCTGGCTTAAAGTTAAACATTTACCCTGATCGTTAAAATAAAGG
>CAFUXE010000599.1:908872-926120 GCA_903364295.1 Serranus cabrilla | reverse complement strand
CCCCCCCGAAAGAGCAGTTTAAAAATAGCCTCGATTCGATGGAAACGAGCCCGGAGTTCTGAGAAATGGAGGAAAATGCCCAAGCTAAGTGTAGGCGAGCAGACTTATCTTACACCATGTCCGAGCCAAAAATTTGCTGCACATATGGTGACCACTAAAATATACACAAATAATAGCGTGAGAGCTAAAGTATAGATTATAAACAGCCAAAATCCACCCGAGAATGCTTTGCACACAGGTAAAACACTTCATACACGCATACGCGCACAGGGATTCAGAGTTAAATCTTAAAAGAAAAAGCACTGCATATCTAAATTTAACACATTCCAGATTTAAGCACGGGGGTATGCAGAGTGTTGTTTGCGGAAAAATCAGCTACAATTCCTATCTGCAGAGCACAGGTTGCATGCATAAGAAATCGGATAAAGAGCCTGAGGGAGAAGGAGAGTTGGGAATCCAATCTGAGTTTCATAAACCATCAATGAACCTTTCACCTAAAACTAGAGCTGGCAGAGTTTAACTTCATGCAGTCCATTTAAAGTGTGTACCGTGCAGGAGGAGCGGTGGGACTTGGTCAACTTTTCAAGGAACAAGGTCAAACGGCTCCGCTATTTTTGGAAAGTTTGGAAATGAGATGCAGTCAGGTCCCTCATTGAAGGTACGCCCACCACTGAGAGGAGAGCCCATTTCATTTCAAAGACCTGTGATAACTCGCTGAAAAAAAATAGCATATTTTCTCTGAACACTTAAATAAATTAAATATGTGAATACCTGTCACCTTCTGAGCGTGTGCGGAGCAGGAATGGGATATGATGGGGCATTACTGTGTGAAGGCAGCAGCTTTGGATGAAGAGGACGGAAAAAAAATGGCTTATCTTAGGTTTTTAATTTCCTGCTTCATTTCACGTCTCAGGACCATAAAAATTCTCATTTCAAAAAACTCCAATAAGCAACAATGAGACATGATCATAACTCAGAATTACTTCTATAGTAACTAAGCAGCAGACCCCCCCTCCCTCACTCATGCAGTCAGCCTAATTGCTTTAGCCAAGATGTGACAAGCCAGACAATTGCTGTGCAGCGGATTATCAAAAGAGAAACCTAAAACAAAATCTGATATTCAATCTCTCAGTTTTACTAACAAACTCTAAACCAGCAGTGCTTTGCATCAGCCTCTGTTCTGTTGATGTGCTCTGCAGCCTCAGGAATGGGGACTACTTTTCCAACAACAACACTTTGTACCCTTCATTACAGGACTGAGTCTAGTATCAGTGCAGTGCAGCTCTGCAACACAATCAGATACAGTGACTGCAAAGTCCTCAAACATCCAATCGATCGATCAATAATCATCACTGCCAGACCTTGTTTTCAGATGAACTGGTGCTGCAAATACTGAATGATTTCATCTTTGATTTATAGACTTATCTCAGATGAATGTCAAAAATAGGGCTGGGCGATAATAAAACATGAATAATTCAACATTGAACTTTCAAAGGAATCGTATTGTGATGACATCATATATAAAGATGTCTGAGACACAATCACATTGTCTAAATTAATCATAAGCACAAGCCAACTCAAATTTTAAAAAAAAACTGCTGTAAAATAACTTTGAGGGAATATGGTTTGTTTTTACAGTTCAATACGACAAACAAACTGGATTCTAACTGGAACCTTCCTTTAAACTCCATTACCCAGAATACAACAGGTCATACAGCTCAGGACAGGGTTCTCTCTGCAGAAGAATGGTGGAGAAAGGTCCACTTGAACTGTGAAATTTAATTTAACATCTCAATGTGATTTGCAGAATAATATTTGATTGCATAATTATATAATAATGTTTCATAATTTTACTTGTAATAGTTTTGTTCATTTTGCACAAAAGTTCTTAATTAAATAAGAAAATACTCAGGATACAAAAATAGATTTTACCGTGTGTTTTTTTTCATATAAACTATTTATTTATCGATTTCCAGATATGATCCAATATATTGATATATACCAGACGTTTTCATGATATGAAATGATGTATGACGGGACCATATATATTGGCAGTATCGCCCAGCCCTAGTCAAGTCTAATGGAAAATGCCAATCACAATTTCCTAAAGCCTAAGACCAGGACTATACTTTAATTTCTTTGTAAAGTCGTAGATTAAGGTTTCTGTGTTTTCTTTTGTGAGTTAGCTTTAAAAAAAAATCTGAATTCTGCAGCCAGACTCAAAACAATTAAGTGACAATAAGTAGTTCAAGCTGTAGATATTTGGCATTTCACAGATTGAACAATGACTGAAAAAGTAGCATACATATTTTAATAAAAACAGCTCTAATTCTTCTTGTTCAGTGTCACAACTCGACTGCTGTTCAGTCACAGTCAACTTCCACTCTTTCCACAGACAGCATTCACCAGATTACCTGCATTCAAACTACATAAAGAAAGTTTTCTTATCTTAAAATTGCACAAAGCAGGAGCTTAGTCGTGCAGCTGACTCCTAAATCAAACTTAAATTAAAAGTCTGGCAGAGAAGTTTGTCCAACTCGCTTGTGTTCAAACAACAGACTAACGAACAGTCTAAAAACAGAATTGTGCCAAAATAGACGCAGCTGACAGCAGATTCTCAGACATCATCAGCCAACTTAAATGAAGCCAACCTGTTTTTCTATCATGTCTGAATCAACCTTGTTTTCTCTCAATTTCATCATTCCATCAGTTGTTAGATTTCAATCTGTGTCACCAAAGGCAGGGTGTGTGATTCACTCATCATATGCAGCCAAACATGTCATGTGAGGACAAAGAATCCCATTAAAAACAGGAGGTTTTCAGCAGACCTGCGCTTCTTTCAGGATGAGATGCTCCAATTTGAGGCGACATGTGTCAGCTACAACTTCTTGTGCCGAAAACAAGACGGATGTCTGCTGTGCCAGGCGCTCTTTTTAAGAGTGCACACCAAATCAGAGAGAGGTGGTGAGAGGCCCTGGGTGTCTGGTAGGTCTTTCCAGGGAAATAACCTCTGGCACAAAGATGGATGGTTACATTTCCTGCAGCAACAACAGCCGTTTGTTTGCAGGAAATGGGAGAGTAACTGGGCCGTTAGTACAAGCTGTGATAGCCACCATGGCTGAACAGGCAAAGAAAATAACTCCACTAAGAGAAACGAAAACTTCACAAATTGAAAAACCAAGGAAAGGGACGTTATGGTGCCGCCCACACTACTTGATTGAGAGCCAATCTCTGAGAATCCGGAGCACAGGAAACCCACAGAAACAAGCACTTAGCAAAGAAGATGGAGATAAGGAAAAAGGTGATGCTGCAGTGCAATAAGTTACCAACATAAACAATATATGCTGAGTTAAAGCAGTTATAGTATTTCATGATAATGCAATTCACAAGCTGGTTCTACATAAAAGAGCCAGACGTATGTAAAATAAGTCCTCTATATCCAACATAATCCATCTACACAATTCGACTGCAATATCACGTTTTGTAGCTTATTCATTATCATTCATACCCTCATTTTTTTTATATATTTATCTTGTTTTATAGTGATTACTGATTCTGAAGCGTGATTGGTATAAACTTTTAGTGCCGCTGTCATATTTTTCGTCATGAACCCAACATATGATGACAATAAAGGCATTCTCATCTCATCTTACAACCATCAGTCCAATTTACACCACTAACACTATACACAGCCGACTAATACAGCCTGTAATGGTCATTTGTAATAATAAAAATCAAATAATATTGAAATCAGAACATAACTGATGCACCCGAGGTGACTGTACCTGGGTGAATCCTTTGTCCATTCAGTTTTTCTGGGTTCACTTTTCCTCGAAGAGGAAACAAAGAACAAAGAAACCCTGGCTCCTGCTGGCTCTCCTGCTCCGATGGAGAAACATAGCAGGTCCTATACCTGTCCATCTATACACCCTGAGGTGCCCAGAGTGCTGCCCAGTTCTTACAATACAAAACTGAACCAGCAAAAGAAAAATACTATTGAAACAAAGCAAAGATCACACAGATTAAATACTTGCTGTTCACATTTCTTGCAGCTATAAATATAAATTAGGGTTCCTGCAGCTTAAAGCGAGTTGGATTCAAGACGTTTTAATGCAACTCAGAATTACTTTTAAGGCAAATTTTACAATAACCCAGATTGAAGGAAAGAAAATGTGTGTTACAATGCTTTCCTTTGTTTTAAGATAAAGATGTAAAAGATTTTATAGTTCAATGTCAGAAAAAAATATTCATAAAATACTCCTTCTCCTGTAGGAACAACACTGTTTAAATAATTAATTTAAGACATTTTAATACCAATTCAGGCATTTATTTTTAGTCTTTGACTTTAAGGATTCAATTGAAATATTTAGAAACAGATAAAAATTTGAAGCAAATTATTACTCCAGTTGGTGAAACAGAATGAAAACTTTAATGTTGGTGATTTATACTGTTATACAATATAGTTTCATATATGAATCACATTAATTAAATGTTTCCTTTTGAAAACTTTCCGCATAGCATCCGATTTCTCCTCCGCCAGTGAGAAGGACGTGAGATTGGGAAGTCGGGGGGGTGATTTGCTCCACTTTCAGCCTGGCTGACTAATCAATGATGCGGGAGGTCTGCACTCATTATGAAGTGATTAAGAGATCATTTGGAGCAACAAACCAATGCACTTTTGCCATCCCCCAGCCCACCCAACTAACAGTTCAACAATCAATAAGTGGTATGTATGGCCAGAGGCCATTTACAGACACACTTGTTTCCTGATTTCACTGTTAAAACACAGGAGCGAGGAGAATCGAAGTGGATTTAGAGGGAAAGTTATGTTTCTGTACTCTCGGAAGTGGCAGGAGGGAGTGTGTTGTGATGTCTGTATTATCTTAATCTTTCGGGAGTTAATATTATCCTACTGAGCGTTAAGGTTTTTAAAATAAACAGGATTCTGGGGGATTGTGGGTGACGTGGCTGAATGGGAGTTTTGGAAGATCGTTGCGCTTAGTCATCAGCTAATAATCCTTTAAAACGATGAAAATCCATGCACATATGAAGCCGCATTAGCTACTTCTTCACATGAAATATGCATGAAAAATGACAAGGATTCCTTTTTGGATGAGTCATTTTTTTCCTTTCAAGAGGGATCCTTTTTGTTGTGCATGCTCCTTCCAAGCTGCCCTGTGGGTAGCACGCACAGCCTCTTTGCTACACAAATCAAAGCGTGTGTCTATGATACTATAGTGAATAGGTACTCTGCTTCATCTAAAAAGGGCAACTCATACAGGAGTGAGCGAGGTAAAAAGCATGGATCTACAAGCATTATGAGTCCAGCTGCAGAATTCTGATGTTTTTCAAGCAAAACCGCAAAAATAAACACAGAAACGTTACAAAGAAATGAAACAAAGGAGAATAAAAGTCTTGAAAACATAAAGCAACTGAGGTTTTAATTCTCAACAAAGATTCTTTCATGAGACACAGGACCCTCGCGGGCCCAAAATATAAATCTGAGGCAATTTGCTGACACTGCAAGCTACAGGTTATATTTTCCCTCTAATTGCTGGACTCGGTCCACCGTGCTTCATGAAGCGTAACCAGACAGTCATCCAGTGTTCCTGCTGCGCCGCTTGTGGCCGCAGCGGGTTGGCAAGCGGAGCCCAAGTCCATGTTCGACAAGGGGTTAACGTTTCTGAAGAACAGCTCGACAAAACCACAGGAAGACAGCCAGTCTGGATGGATGGACCGAGGCCTGTCACTTGTCCAGTTTGTGGTCTGCCGCCTGCCGCCATCTTTTTCTTCTTCTTCCTCTCCTTCCCTCTAGCCTTTCACTGAACTCAGAGCTTTTCCTCCCAGAATTTACACACTCATCAGCTTGGCTATAATTTCCAGTCCTGCACTAACCACACCAGGACCACAGGAGGTAAGCCACTGCACGCCTGTTCTTGGAATCAAAAGTAATTACAAGCCTGCCAAGGATTCAAATCTAATAGCTGATGATTGGACTAGTGGGAAAAAAAGGTTGTCATGGCTTAAAACATCCACTGTGTTCACCTTTACTTCCCAAACACTGCAACAGTAATTGGGAAGCAGATGATACTAAAGCAGCAGTGTACACTATGTCCAGGCCACAGGCGCTCTGTAGATGAACTTAGTATATCCGGGAGATACTGTGCACCGAATCAGCAAAAAGGAGGAGAAAACTTTCCTTCCAAGCGCAGTAAAGAGCTTGTATCTGTTCAGTCGGAAGAGTGGCTGAAAACTATTGAAAGAAAAAAAAGCCACATGCAGTTAGGACAGTGATGGAGGACCCACTTCAGCCACGCTGCAGAAGGCACGAGGCAGGTCCGCCTGCTATTCTTAACCTATGCATTTGTAACGCTCGATGCAACATGTTAATGTGATTTCTTACCAGCTGTGGCCAAACAGGGCCAGACCTGGAGGCCAAGGCCCGGTGGTCTCAGCAGATAGCCTGGACCGGCCTGTGCTGTGTCAGCCCTGGATTATGGATGACGGGGAGCCTGCGGGGCTGACAGGTAATAATTCACTCCCCAGGGGTCCCACACCCTTCACTGGACACAAGCAGCCAGGAAGAGGTAGGGGAGGGTGGAGGGGCGCAGCCTTGGAGCACACATCCTCGTAACCCGGCCTCTTCTCATTTTTTTCACCACCTACTTCAAGAAACGGGGTTCTCATTGGCTGCACAGTTGCCACGGGTAACCAGCCATTATCAAAATGAAATATGAGGTGCCACAGACCGGTGCCTCTCTCAGGTGCAGGGCCAAACAAAGTCCCATATGTTGCGGATGAGAAGCTGAGATTAACTGTTGCTTCCTGAAGCACGGCGCTGCACCGGCCCATTCTTCAGACATCGTCACTTGTACAATGCCGCCATGTGTTTGAGGTCTGAGACACTTCAGACAAATCGCTGTTGTTCAAGTGCCACAACAATAGCCCGAAAAATATTATCCAATGCTCTCAAGTTCCACTGAGCTTGAAATGGCGGGGAAATGAGCGTGAGTGCAGCAATTCAACAACTTCAAGTTCGCCTGAGGGTTTAATGTAACGTGTCTTTGTGTATCCCACTAAAATTCAGTTTCTTTCCTCTGACCGATCCAAACTGCAGACTAACCGTGTGTGTATATGAGTGTTATATGTAGCTGTGTTCAGATATTGAACACTTTATCTCGATGATGAAAATGGAAATAGGCCAGCTGAATGTTCCCCAAGGGCCACGGTCCTCAGCCCCTGGTTAGGAGCCTATTTCAACCATCATTACCCTGAGGACCATTAGGAAGATGCCATCTGCACACGCGGGGGCCCCTCCATCGGGGCCTCTTGTCATTTCAAACTAAAAGCAAGTGCCGAGATGGAAATCGGAAATAAAATTACACACTGGGCTAAATGCACCATTAACCATGCTAACTGAGCGACGGACCTATCAGGGCCTGAAAATGAGAGCCGGACGAAGAGCAAGCAATTTTCAGAGGTGACGAGGAAATGAATGCACTGCTGGTACTTTGCTTTCTCTCACATTTACGACTGTAACTCACCCGTCAGCAGAATGTGACTTTTCTAATGGTGTTGAGTTAAAAAAACGATTAAAAAACAGAAAGCAGTTGATTGTTTGCAAGCGTGGGAGACTGCCACAAACGAGGGTTGAATGTAGATTTGTATGCGCTATACATAGTATAAGTAGGAGTGCAGACAGACATGCTGGTAAGTATCAGACACAATCTCAGGCTACACAGGAGCATCTCACTTCTCCTGCAGGGAAGCAGCACCTCTCCTTGTCAGCAGACCCGTAACATGTCAAATAAAATAACCTGAAACCACATTGCTATGTCCTCCGAGCAGCACAGAGTGCTAAGTCACTGTACAACTGCGGGAGGAAACCGCAAGCCATCAGCGGCCTCCTCATCCTATGATATCGCTGCAGCAGCTGAGATGAACGGGGACAAGGCAAACCCAAAGAAAATCACAAGATCCAACCACACTGTCTCCACTTAGACATCTGACTGGATGGTTCAGGAAGTGCATGATGTTTTTCTCTTTAATAGCCAAAACAAGAGGCACTGTTCAATCAAGCCAATGTACCCCTTAAGCCAAACATACATTTTTAAATATGCCTGCAAAACTTTTGCAAGGTTAAGGATAGATGAGAGGAAAAGAACAGGACCAGGCTGCCTTTGAGTCAAGCAAGAAAGCAGATATAGCCTTGCAACAGACCGTGATCGAAAAAGTAGTGGTGTAGTCTGTCTCTGTTTGTGCATAGGAGAGATTTATTTATTGTTGAAATGTTCTTAGCCTCAACTGAAACTGAACACCCACTGAGGGCGATGAGAGGGCTAATGCACAACAGGCTGAGACAAATAGTCCCACTTCTGCAGAGGATGGCTCAAGAGCAGCCCTGAGCATCTATTTCAACATAAATAAACCACCACTGGCTCCTAGGGGGAAAAACACAGGTTTCTAATCTCTTTGTGCATCGTAGTCAATACTGAGGTCCAATACAGATTGCTGCTGAAACTCTGCGTGCAAAAGCAGAAACCTGTTAGAACAATGAGCTCATCGTTTTCAACCCGAGTTTGGCTTCAAGACAAAACTGCAGATGAAGTAAGCATGATTTAGCAGGTAAAATCTATGCAAAGTGAGAGTGTGCCGCTTCCTGTAAACGAACAGTGTTTTCTTTACTAGACACCCACAAGCTCAAATGGATTTGTTAACGTTATCTGCCAGTAACAGGGAGAAAATGCTCCATTATGTGTTGATTTTCTTTGCACAAACAGGTCTGGAGTACACACATTTGGCCTGTTTTCGTTGTAAAATAAACCAGGGAAAAAATAAAATAAATCAATTATTGTCTTAGGCAATACGCCACTTCAAGACGGACATTATCAGCTGCTAATTTGTGATAAGTTGCTGAGGACTCTTGCAGCAACAGTCAGAAAGGAGCGAAAACATGATGTTTGAGCAGCCTCTTGCACGTCTGGTTAACTGAAGCTTTTTCACAAAGCATTGCTAAATAAATCGGCAAATTTGTGTCAAAACCACACCGCGGAGGACAGTAAAAATGTCCAATAGCTTGCAAAATCAGTCAGATAATAGTGGCTTGTTCATCCTCACTGGAAATGACCAAAACACAGCCGAGGAAAAGAGAAAACAAACGGCTTCTCCGGACTCCAAATTCAACTTCAGGCTCATAAAACGTGTCGAAAACAATGTTTTTACGTGTTAAAAATTAATGTTAATGTTTGAACGCTATTTGCACGGTAAAATAATCTGTTTTCTGTAGCAAACTTGGAGCTCCAGACACCTAATAATGAGCAAAGTACGCTTACAGCTGCAGCAGCATCGGTAAAGTCCTCAACTAGCAAGCGAGCCACTTCTTACCTTATTGTTTCCTTCGTATGTCCAATTGTAGGAAAAAAAATACCCGTCGTTGTCTCTCAGAGCAGACAGTGAAGCGGTAAAGTCGCGGAGAAGAAGGCAGTTGTTAGTTTTTGCTAGTTTTCTTCGGTAAACGGTTAATAATCCCAGAGCGCCACAGCAGCGAAAAGGCGCCCCTCACTTCTGTGACAAGACTGGAGCCAGACTGAAATCACAACACTTCGGGAGCCGCTCAAGCCACGCCCCCTGCACGGCGGTTTGACAGGCGTTCCATCCAATCACGGCGCGAGGTTCGGATCGTGTCGTCTCTGATTGGTTGACCGTTTGAGCCTTTGTCTTTGGCCCCGCCCAGCTCGGGCTCACTTTTCTCCCAGATGTTGAATGCCTAAACATCAGGGCCCCTGTAACCTCAGCCAGCCAATCAGAGCGCAGGACAGGGGATTTAAACACACACATAGTTTGACTTCATGGGAGGAGCGATTTAAAAGTATGTGTAGCAATATTATTTACTGTAAGTAATATTGTATTACACTATACATGTGTGCTGTTAAGACTGGTTTATAGAGATAATAACAGAATTTAACACACTTATTTTATCGACTTATGTTGCAAACTTTACCTATTTTATTTTATCTGTTGATTTATTTTATTATTATAACTGTAATCTTAATTAATATTATTTTATTATTGTGGCTGTTGTAGCCTATATTATCAAATATATTGCCCAAATAAATTTCATTTCCAAAACAAATTTAAATAGGTTAACTAACAGTATAATAATAATAATAATAATAAAATAAAATAATAATAATAATAATAATAATAATAATAATAATAATAATAACAATAATAATGTTAATAATAATAATTATAATACTATTATTGTATTGTAATAGTAAAAGTATATCCTCACATTCTGCTTGATAAATTACTTACACCAGTAATTGTTTATCAATTCGGGGATTCATTTCTGTAATAATCAAATTGATTCAGGCCTGTGCAATGTTTCATTTAGCACAATCAAACACTGAACAAAACATTTTTCAACCAACCAAAATTTTCATTTGACTTTGATGAACTGACAACTTAATTTATTATGTAAATGTTTACTAGAGTAATAAATGAAGTGTGAATTAAGGTCATTTTCTCATCGACTTCTATACAATCTAACTATGCAACCCGTGGAGTCGCCCTCTGCTGACCAAACAAGCAACTACACATACTAACCAAAAAATATATTGAATGCATACACACATTAACTGTATCTTTCCAAAAAATAAATAATGCTCCTATAGGAACATGAGTCATAGTCCTTCATGTAGGCTCTATATGAGCCTAAATATAGCCCTATGAATCATGTTCACACTATTACAGTGAAATTGCACCCAGGATGTACTCTGAATGTCCAAGAATAAAAGTTGTATGCAATTAGAAAAGCCTGGACAATGTGTACCATCACTGGTTAGTTAGCTGGCTGTGATTATGTGTAGTTTCCAGAAACACTAAAGAGAAACCTGTGCAGAGATGGTGGTGGTCATGCATTTGGTCTGACTCTGGATCAGCATTTGAGGATAATCTAATAGATGGCCATGGACTCACTGACTCATTCATCTCTAGCCTTCATCTACTGCATTTTCATTTCAGTCAGTCTTTCTTGTCAAAATGCTCTCGCGTTATAAAAAAAGGACAACAGTTCAAGTGGCTCCTGCAGCAATTGTCGGCACTGGTTATGATACATATACTGTTAGCCACTTTGCTAGTCAAATAAATAAGATGGCCTCCCTTCAGGTCATGCTTGTTCATTGCATTCCTCTTTGGCCTCAATCCGCAGAAAAATGGTTGTGAGTTTTTGGTCGGCTCTGACTCACCACTAGTACATCTACTCCAGTCGTTTCTTTTGGCAGTGTGGTGCTGCCTGTTGTGGTGAGGCTCTTTCAAGGGGAGGAAAAGGACATGAGCTCAGAGGGCCATGATTCGCGTGGACTCCCCTAAATCTTTGGCTACCCTCAGCTCACCACGATACTCTGCCAGTAAGGGTTTTGGCAGTAAAGAGGCCTGACAAGCTGTTCTCCCTTTGTGTTTTCATAATAATCTTCTGAGGAACAGAGAAGTGGGCGCATCCTGTTTTTTTTTAATGTTGGTTATAAAGATGAGTTGCTTGAATGTCACTGACCAGCAAATTACACATTTAGTTTGAATTTAGAAAGCTACAGTATCATGTTTCAGCTCTTCAGTAAGACCAATTATAGACAACCTATTAGCATGGCACGCTGAATTAACTGCACTGACTATGTTCATTGTTATGAATGAATATGTCACCCTATGGATCATTTATGGCTTTTTAAATATCTTTTGGATGACAATAGAGCTCTGTGGCACAGAGGTATACACTATCAGGCTGTTACCACTCAGACAGCTCTTGTTAGTCCCATCTATTGCTGGTTTTGGTCTATTCATGGGAATAGTTTGCAATAACAAAAATATTTAAATGTGTTCCTTAAGCTATGAAGGCGATCTTGGTCATGCTTTCTATGATGCTCATGTCCAGTGCACTGTAAATACATCATAATCTGCTCATGAATTCAATATTCATAATGCCTTCTAACATGATAAGCTATCATAATGATTGCTGTTGTCACTCACAGACTGTTTGTTTGTAAGCCCATATCTATAATGCATTATACTCATATCATAAACCTGTGATGTGTGAAAGGATTAGGATCAATAATCTTATTATAAAGCATTATAAAAGTAGTATATATATGTATTACAGCTGTAGATGATAATACACGATGATCCTTTAAAAATAAGTGACCATCAATTATGACCTTATAAGTCATTTAGTCACAAAATTCCTGATAACATAGCCTATATGAAAGATTGCAATAGATTATAAGTATGTTTGTATTGCATTATGGGCATCATTTAAAATGCTACTGTGATATTTTGTATATTTTAATTCTGGAGTTTTAGTTGGAAATGCTGAAGCCTCAAAATCCTCATGAGTCATTTTGCAATTCATTTAGAGAAATGGAACAAAGATAACGAGTTGTATGTGCTCTTGTGAGTATTTGTTTGTTCATTGCACTTCATGATTTTGAGTGCTACATGAATAAAGGTTATTATTCTCCTGACAGACCTGCTATATGTTGTTGATGCAGCCACTGGATAAACCATTTCTTCTCTACATTTTGTGGAATGCTCGCTCAACCCTCCTGCAACACCCTAATGCACAGGGCCTGTAACCCAAATACCAAACATGTTAGCAAACCCAACATGTTCCTGTGACCGTGAGAGGAGTCTCACAGACAGACCTGCAGCCTATAGGTTGAGTCAGGACTGACAATCCTGCAGCAGCACATCAACATGCCTGTGCTGAGGGAGGAGCATGTGAGCACAACGGCTGAATTCAAACAGCCTGTTTTCAGAGATCGCTGGAACGTCTCGAAGACTTGCGTCACCTTCGAGCCAATTATGAGAAACACACACAAGCTATATATTTTGTGTTTGGTCCCATGGGTCTCTTTGAGGAAGCAAAAGCACTGAAAGCTGAAGAACAGAAAGAGAAGAGAGTGGGCCATGAATCCAGCATAATGATGACAATGTTCCTCAAGGCTTTAGTGTCGTCCTCTCATAGGAATGCAAAGGCATTCTGTAAAGCAGAGAGAATATCTACCTGTATTTACCAGGAAGCTGCACATCCTCACCTGCCAATTATCATAAATATATGTAAATGTATTAGTGCTATTCCGTTGGGAATACACCATGTGAGGTAGTTTGTTTTGATGGAGCGTGCACATGGACTGGAAAAGTGCGCACTTTGTCTTTTTTTCCACTCTGGATATTTTGAAGATGTGATTGAAGGGTGGGCTTGTACTGCAGAGGAATGTTTTTTTTATTGTCATGTTTTTAACTCGAGTGGAATTAGGATTTATATTGTAAGCGATTGTAAAATATACATAAGATGAATGTATTAAATGCAAAACATCTTAAGCAGTCTGTAATCAGCAGGACAGCAACACATATTTTACCCCTCTGAAAACCAGCATGGTTGATTTAATAATGACTGGGATGTTGAAGTGCTGACGCTCAGCTTTAATTTGAGGGTATGTACGTCTACACCGGCTAAACTGTGCTGTAATTAAATGAGCAGCTTATGTGCTGTACATTTTTCTTCAACTTTGGGGGAACAAGTCGTCATATTTAGTGTAGATATCAGCAGACAGAAGAGGAAAAAACTGGTAAAAGCCACTTTTTTTTAAATCAAAAAGCTAACATGATTTGTCCTTGATTGCACTAAATGTAGATATTTCTTATCAAAAGAAGCCAACAGCCATCTGTTGGATATTCCCTGGACTGCATAAAAAACAAACAAAACAGAAAACCTTGGAAAATAAGTCAAAATGAATAACTCTTCTTATCTTCCTTGGTGCTTCCTTCAGTCTGGTCTCTATTGACAGCGAGAATGTTGATATTGTAGGTTTCTGCAGAACTATGCATTATTTTTTTGACAATGTGTCTGAAAATGTAGTTCCAAGGTGGGTTTTATTCAAAGGTATTCAAAGTATTTTGACTATTTCATTTTAAATTCTAGTGGAAAGCAAAAAGGATTCCAAAGATACCAGGTCTGGTTGAATTTTGAGGGCATTTTTATAAAATGATTTACAAGACTTTGAGAATCTTCCCATTGCTGAAGGTATAGTAATATAAGTGTAAACATCATAAACAAGGAGCTGCAACACATTATGTACAATACTGTCAGACAGAGTGGCATAAAGTGTTGTTTCCAACCTTGGAGCCATCGCAGTGGAAATAGATCAGGGCTTGTTGACTATCATGGGATCCAAACTCCTGCCTCCAGCATGAAAGGCAGACCGGCTCGACTCCTCTGCACCACACTGTGATCTATTCCCCTGTTTACCACCTTGATACAATAAGAACACGCTGCTTCCTGCGTTGGTGCTGAACAGTGGTGCTGGACGTAAGTGGTGCTCTGCAGACTCATCCAATATCAACACTCTGTAAATCCTTTGGATGGTGGGCCGCCTGTTCCCTGGCAAATGAAACACACCATCATTTGGAGTAAAACAGCTGACTGACATTTAAGAACATTCACAGGCTTGGCCACTCAAAAATACCAAACACTTTCTGTGACGCCCATGTCTTTAATGCATGAGAGGAATGCTGATAGCACTTTATAATTACAGTTAAACGCAGCCTTAAGTAATCATAAGGCTTTTAAACAGTAATCATAACACAGTATAAAGTATTCTATAATTACTTATATTGTCATCATAAGACTTTATGATTGCTAGTTATTTGCAGACTTTTTTTGCTGCAAGGATCATGGTGTGTTATAATTCTTATATACTGCAGTATGATGCATATTATATATGCATATAATCATTGCATTATGATGGGATTGTATGAGAATAAATACGACAATATAGGGCGTTTGTACAGACAGCAAAATACGACTCGTGTTTACGTTTGAAACTGTCCTCGGCCTTCCGAATGTAAACACATTCAAAACAAAGATAAAAGTCAACACTCACAGCTCACAGTCATTGTTTCATTCCTAATCAAATCCACTGCGCTGCACTACAGAGCCAAAACAATCTGAATGCCGCTACAGACTGCAGTGTGAACAGTTTACATCTTGTTTTAATCACATCATGGAGAGATCAAGCTGCACTACAGTCAAGGATACATTCTCACACAGAGTGAAGGCACTACATACCTGATAGCCTCCTGATATAAACATCGTTTTTAATGTATGTATTCAACAAGATCTCCAACCTAAAACTTCCTGGTTAGGCGTTATAAAAGACAGTTTAAACAGTAAATAAATGTGCTTAAATGCTGGAATTGAAGTAGTTAAGAGGTTGACATGACTACTGTAAGTTACGTTAAAAAACATGAGCAAAACACACAAAACGTGAGCCCAGGAAGTTACATAAAGAACAGAAGTTACGTTAAAAAAATGTTGTTTTCTGCCGTTTGTTCGACCCATCAACCTCCTTTTCCTCCACATCAATCATTACTACTACATCAGCAGGAAGGCACTAGAGGACAGTCTAAAATGTAAATATGAGTCGTATTTTGCTGCCTATACAAACACCCAATACTGACATTTTTGAGGGGCGACCAGTCTGATCCGTCACTCTCAGCTCCATGAAGAAGTGGTGACTTCACAGCGCAGGCAGCCATAAGGACAGACTGGAAACATGTCCAGCCATTTGGCTGTATTAGTGATACGCTGTGTGTCTCTGGTGTCTGTGTGATCTTAATCCAATACTGGGATTCATAATCCCCAGCAGGTTTTTCCAACTAAACAAAGATTAGGCGAGATTTGGTTGTTTGTTCATCATCTGAATGAATGTCAAAAGGTCAGCTTGAGGACAAATGGAAGAAGAACAAATGGATTCTCTCCCTCTCTCTCTCTCTCTCTCGCTCCTTCCATCAGTGCCAGAACACTGAGGCTCAGACACAGAAATCTACTGCTGTCACAAAATGTCCACTTGATGCACTTCAGCAGCTCACACAGATGCACATGATACCCTTTCAGTGCATGTTTCCACTGTTGCATACCAATGATTGGGTGTTAAGCCATCAAACAGAAGCATATGGTTGGAAGAGATGGTCGTTAAGCTCCTTCTGTTCCAACAATACTACCAGCGCTCCGACTAGTAATAATACGATCATCTTAGTAATAGTCTGAAAACGTATTTATCCCCAGAGCATCTGTGGTTGATATTGCTAATAATGTTTTATGTCCATTATCTGGAGGTTACGACTCAGTTATCTTGTCATCTCAAGACATCAAGCTGCTACCTCATCATCATTACTTTATCATCTCCAGATAAGAAATGGCGCTCGTGTTTATTTCCCAAAGCCTGGCATCTCAAGATAGCAATTTAATTATTATGGTATTTCAAGATATCAAATATGGTTTTCATGTCTTCATAACCTAAAATGTGTCATTACTGCAGGAAGTATTCTTCATTCGCAGAGTGGAGTGTTTTTGTTCAGCCCTCAGAGAGAAAGAACGGCTCAGAATGACAGATGAGAATGTAAGAAGCACACATATAATATTATGACCACCCCTGGTTATCTTTAGATATGGAGATCGTTAAGTCCTAATCGTGCCATGATGGTTTAATGTGTTGAGATAACAAGATAATGAAATGTTATTTTTGCCCTGTATCTGGATAACAGAGCAGAACTGTAAACAAACAATATGTAAAATCTCTAAAAATCAATATTTTTACAGACACAATGGGGCCAAAAAGCCTGATATTTGTCCTAAGAGCTGGTGAAAACCAACGCAGTGATAACTGGAGTGCAAAAATTAGATTCAAGTTTTGTCAGGTGGTCAGAAACGGACTACAAATGAATACTAATGCTGCTCCACATCTGCTTGATTTTTAAGTATGCAACTGTGTGCCAACTTAAACAGTTTTATAAGGTGATAATATGTCAGTGTTGTGTTTACAGCCTGTTCCACTGCCCCAGAGAAGCCAAAAATACTGCTCTGTATACACAATTACAATATTATTATATTTTTAATTAATGGCAAAGAGCCTAAACGTTGGAAGCCCTCAGCTGAATTTGATTACACTGTTCAGAAAGTACGTTTGCTGTTTGTTGTTGCTGAGTCAGAAACTGAAATGTGCCAGAAAACAACATTTCCTCTAAATCCTGTTTCCCCCCAAAATGACCAAATAGCTCAGATAGTTTGTACAGCAGCTTAAAATGACCCAAAAATGTGTTTGTATTTAATTTCTTTAAAAAAAAAAAGTAAATATCTGTATTTAAAAATATATAAATATCTGTAGAATAACTTTATTTTTATTCTCATTTTTTA
>CAFUXE010000599.1:862382-895282 GCA_903364295.1 Serranus cabrilla | reverse complement strand
GACGGGGGGGTAATGTAACACCACCCCCTCCCCCAGTGAAGTGACACCAATTAATGCAGTATTGCATGTGACCCTCTCTGCAGCCCCCCCACCCCGAGGTGACAGACACACTGACACATCCCAGCAGCCCGACTCTTTCTTCAGGCTGTTGTGGAGGAAAAAAAACACGACAAACAAACAAGCAAGAAAAAAGTCTCCACAGGAAGAGACATGGCAGCAGTGTGATGATGGGGGTGTGTGTGTATTGCGTGTGTTTTACCTTTATTTGTGCAGGCAGTGTGTGGCACAGTGAGATCAGCCGCGCTCCCGCTGATGAGAATGGATGTGTTGGAAATGAGAATCCTTTATGAAGAGGTAATCCGTGACATCCTGTTTTATTTCTTCCTTTTCCCGTTTTGTCTCCATCTTTGTTGCTAAGCGCTCACTGCTGTGGGGTTTCTGCACAGTGTTATTCCCTGAGATCAGCTGTCAATCAAGCAGTTTGGGCAGCATGAGGCGGCCCGTTCTCAGCCGATGATGAGGTCTGTGTTTCTGCAGGTGGCGCTCTTCTCTTCACAGTCCTCCCTTAATTAAAACAATATATTATATTACAATGGAAAAAAGATTCACTTTTTGTGCAGACTTACTCCTGGAAATGAGACTTTTATGAACTGGATGCTGTTGAAATCCCAGCTGGCAATAAAAAATGCAAAATGTAAATTGTTTTCTCATCCAGGTGTAAGCCTGGAGGGGATCATACATCCCACAGTACGTGCCTGTGTGTGTCTGTGTCTCTCTGCAGCTAATCTGACTGGACTTAATGTTTTTCCAGCACATTAATGAGTGTTTGGTCAAGGACCTCTTGTTGCAGGCATCCACAGGCCTCATTTTGACTGCTCTGTTCATTGACTGCACACTCTTCACTTCTGTCAGCTGTCCGGTCGGACTGACTGCTTCAGTTACATACATCAGATACGTTTCCATCAACAAATCTGAATATTCACATTAACAAACACCAACATGTTTTATGCTCGCTTGAGGAGTTTTTTGCCTTTTTCAAAGAAGCTCATGCGCCAAAAAGGAGATGAAAACGCTCTTTCCTAATAAGTTGCATGACTGATCAGCTGTTTCCGCTCTGACATGAAAGAATAATTATAAGTTGCCAAATTGAATCTCATATCTGAAGACATCTCTCTATTTTACTTCATGGTTGGCCAAAGTTGTCCGATAAAAAAAATGACCTTGTCTTTTCTTCTTCTCCTGTTTATGACGGATTAGCCGACAGCAGCGACAATATGTTTGAATCTACTAAAGTTAAGAGAGATATGAGATGAGTTTGTCCCTGTTTTTCTTATCTTCATTGCCATCTTTAGTGTAAGGGAGCCAGAAGAGACAGCTGACTGCAAGGCCCTGTATTGTCTTTTGTCTGAGAATCCTCCATAAAAATCATATATTTTTCATCATACAAGCCAATTACATGAGACCATTTTGGAGGAACACTTACTTTGATAAAGATAAACAGAGGATTGTTTATGGTGTTAAACCAGATCTCTGATTACCAGCTAAACCTGTTTGTGTCCATCTTTTGATTTCACTCTTCTTGTTGGAAGACAATCACAAACAGGTTTGATAAAAAGGGAGAAACCAGAACGGGATGATTGTTTGTCAAGGCCTATTCATACATGTTGAACCACTCCTGCAGCATAAAGACTTCCCTGCCTCCTATTGTCATGTTGTCATGTTTCAACAACAGAAAGATTCTCCACAACAAAGAAATAAAGATAAGAAATGTGTCCTGCTGTCCTCCACAAAGAAGCAAACTAAGAACTTTTCAGAGAATCCACAGAATCTTCCTTTAACCTACTTTACATTCAAAGTGTATAAATCACATATATGCACATATCTTCACTGCTGAGCACAACTTTGTATAAAAAGGGGAAACATCATTACTGAGCAGAAATGTGTAAAATTTATGGAGCTGTTGTACTTAACTTTAAAAAGTGTATTAAACCTTTAACTTTACGCCGGCAGAGGCTGGAGTGATGAACCTTTACTTTTTAGCATCTGATTTTATTTGCAGCCTTTTTCTTATCTCTCGCGCTCTCTTTTTGCTGGCGAGACAGAAATTTTATTTCTGACCTTTCTTTGAAAAAGGACCAATAACTCTCTTTACTGGAGTCCTGTCCAACACAGAACCAACCAAATATAAAGTTTCATACCCACATGCACACAGACAAGGTGAGAGGCCTGATTTCTGTCCATCAGGTCACTGATCAGACATGAAAATCAGAGATAAACAAAGCAGTGCAGCTCCGTGTGATACCACCCAGCAGGAAGTGATTTTATGCATCTAAGAGAGCCGTGTTTCCCTGCTGAAACACTTCTTGGCTGGTGGAAAGAGCCATAAAACAGCATAGACCATGAGTCACTATAAATTTCACTGAACCCAACACTAATGGCATTCTTTCAGGAAAAGAGCCAGATCCTCTTAAAAAAGGGTCATTTTCAGCACATCTGTGGATTTGCTTTGGAAGCGTGCATATTTATTTTACTTATTAACCGTATGAAGTGTTTCATTTCAAAGTTCTGTATATTAAGAAAACAGCGAAGCCGCAGACGACTCTTTCCCATAATCAGCTGTTTTGAAACCAAAAGATTTAACTACCGACTTGGCGGCCGTCTGCGCCGTTAGAACCAAAGGAACCAAACATGACTCGTCCATCAGAACGGCTATTCACTGAGTTCAACAACAGTTAGACAATTTGGGGAATTATGCTGATTTGTTTTGCTTGCCGAGTTAGATGAGAAGATCAGTTCAACTCTAATATCTGTTTGTTAGAAGTGAAATTACATTTTTCTTGTCTTCTTTGTCCGTCCACTAGCTTGGAGAGAGACTGGCATATGGAAACACCGCGGCCCACTCAGTACATATGTTTAAATGTATATTTTGCATTGCATTGGCCCATTTGTCGAGCAGCCCACCAGGAAAATTCCTACTACGGTTCAGTCACATAAACAGCACAAAGGAGAGCTCAGGGTGGGCAGCACCGGGACGGAGGGTCAGACAAACAGCGGACTTTGACCCAGGACACTGAAACCAGCATCAGCATACTAATTATATAGGAGTTTTCATTTCATCATGACTTAAAGAAGAGTAAAAACAAGGCAAGCCAGACAGAAAAAATTGGCTAAATGTCCTGATGATTATATTCTGACTTAATCAAATTTTGTTCAAATTCAACTTTCAGAGAACCCAGATTCTTTAATATGAAAGATTTTTGTTTAAATGTGATGCTGGGCAGGAAAAGAAAGCTGTCTTTTCCATTTAAAGGGAAAGTCGGTGGTGCATTCTTGTTTATATGATGGTTTTATTAATAAGTAAATTAAATAAAAAAATACAAGGGTTACAACAACGAGAACATCATTGGAATTACATGATCAATAAATTATATATACTTAAAAACTGTACTGTTAACTTGTGCAAACTTTGTAATGGAAAATCAAAAAGGTAGAACATGAATTCTCCATCAGTTATTTAGATACTCTGATTCACTCACACATTTGTCCCCACGGTCAGTATTATTTATTTATTTATCTTTTACAGTTTCACACTCTCGCCCTCGTGAGCTGCCGACCCATCAACACATCTGGACACACCGCGGCCTGTGAGCACCGTGAATGACTGTAACATGACAGTCAGTACAGCAGCAGTAAAATACTTCAGATTCTGATTTGCAAATCATCAAAAAGCCGACTGTTGTCTTAAAATTCGCGCTTCTGATATAAAACATCAAGGAAAATCTGACTGATTTATTTTTCCTTTATTTTAATCTGTAAGATCACTTCAAACAAAAAGAGTTCATCTTGGGAAAACACATGAAATGTCATTTCTTTGTGGGAATTAGAAGATGCTATTGGATTTTTAAAAAGACGTCCAAAAAATAAAGATCTGAGGAGCACTGTTAGTATTTTAATAAAGCGGCTTAACTATTTTGCTTTGGCATTTAAAAAAACCCATAATGTCTGATTATTTGTGGTGCATCTGTACCTTTTCTTATGAGTAACTAAGTCTGCACACAGAAAAGTGTCAGTTAAAACGCTGACAGATTGAGGAAGACGTGGAGAGCATCCTTCTCCTCTGTGTTTGTGATTATTCATGTTGGCTCAGAGTTTGGAGAGTTGTGGGAATAACGCCGGGATGCCAGCAGTGACAGCAGCTCCCTCTCAGCTGCTGATGTTGGAGGATGACTCTCCCGATGCCTCTGGATGTGTGTTTATTACACCAGACAGCAGATATCTGCGATTTCACACAGCACATAAATGGTGGACAGAGAAAATGCTTCTCTCATCGACTCCTTTCTACTGTATCTGGACTGTTGCCCTCTGTGCTGACTCCTGTACTCAGAGCTCGTTTCCAGGCAGAGCACGTAGCCTCAGACCCTGTTGCACCCCTCCCCTCATATAATACCTCAACAGCCAGAATACAATATATATCTGCATAGGAATACGGTGACTGTTTTATTGCATTGTAATTTTTCGCAAATCCCAGCCTTAGCTGCTGAACGGGCTTCAATGTACCTTTGATAATTGCTGTCCTTGTACGTTACCTTGCTCAAATGAGGGTCAGCCACACGAGTTAAGTTGCTGAGATGGAGAAGATAGCAGAAGCGTGAAATAGAGGAAAAAGGACCAAAGTGATGTGGAAAATATAAAGTGGAAGAAAGAAAGAAAGAAAGAGTGAAGGAAAAAAGGACAGAAAGTGGCAAATATTCCAACACTTACAGTGGCTGCAGACTGTCAGGTAACAAATAGGAATCCTGTTTTTTAAAATGCTTAAAACAAAGGCTTGCACAGAAGTAAGGGCAGCACTCAGACGTGCATTAAGCGCATTATGTAATATTAACATGCAATCAAGTGACTCAGTGAGATGTAAAAGGGTTTGTCTCAAACCCACTAATAAAAAAACACCAACTCTGCAGCTCGGAGTGGCTTTTAACCTCCTTCAGTCTTGTTTACAGCCTGATTAGCAGCTTCAGCGATACTTTCTGCTGGTGTTTTAGGTCCAGGTGACATATTGGCTAAATCTCTATAAACAGAAATTTAAAAAGAGAGGTAATAAAAAGCTTAATTGCAGCCGAAGCTTTCTGCCTCATTTGTTTTCCACTCGGACTGTTTACCAGCATGCAACCAAAGGACGCTCAGATGTGCTTAGTCTGTGCTAATGGGCAGCGGCGTGCACAGACTTTATGAAGGGCAGGGCCGAAAAAAAAGGGCACATCAGCGCGTTCTCGCCACTGAAGAGGGCAATTTAGAGTTTTTAAACAATTGGGCCACTAACGGGGTGACTGGTCCAGGTTTGGACGTTATGAAAGACAGTTTAAAAAGTAAATAAATGTATTTAAATGCTGGAAGTATGACGTGACCACCGGAAGAAAAAAATGTACATTCTGTTCAGAAACACGATTCACAATGTAAGTTACGTTAAAAATGATTTTTTTCACACAGAACATGAAACCTGTTCTCCTGGGTGAGAATCCGCAGTTTGTACGTCTACAGTTTCATTATATTAACTTATATTTTATTTATTGTCCTCTTCATCACTTCAGCGTTTTTTATAGTTACGACAGCCTCTATATGGCGCCATTAACTCAAATGTAAATATTGGTCATAATAGGCGGCCATACACATACTAACAACACATGGGTTGTATTTTATTCTTGCAGATATCTTTTTATAGAGATTAAACCTCCGACAGTTTATTCATGCTGATGATGCATTCAAGTCCTGTTGGAAGAACAGGAACATGTCTATGGGCCGTAGTGGACCATCACAACACACAAATGTGCTGCAGCTTGGATTTCCTTTATCGAGTATTATATTTGGAGTCACATTTCTTGTCTGATTTTTGTTTCCTTTGCAGCAGTGGAACGAGCTGCAAACACTGATTTCACCCTGTAAAACTGATCTGGTGGATGTGTTGGGAAACAGTTGTGTGTTTATACGCCCTGCAGACATGGAGCTGCGTTAACATTCATTTGGAGTCGCGACTGGGTTCCTGACCCCTTTATCTTTGTTTTGGTGTGCACTAACTCCTGAGAGGAATATCTGGCTCTTAAGCTGCTAAATGCTCCACAATGTTTTCAGACAGTCACTGACAGTGTCTGCTTTTAACAATGTTTGTTTGAGCTTTTTCTCGAAATAACTCGGGAGCTGAAGGGTGTTGGTGATAATTATCTGTGGGTTTGCCACAATGAGCAAAATCTTTTTTATTTCAGGTAGTTTTCTAAAGGCACACTGAGTAGGAATTGCAAACACTCAAAGTTGGCCCCTCCTCTCAGAGGTTTTGGAGCCTTCCTGCCCCCTATTGGTCAGAAGCTGCTTAAGAAAATTAGCTTCTTTTTATTGGAGTTGTAGACCACCAATATTGAATATATATGTTGTTACGTAAAACCTGCTAAAGCTCATCTTTTCATCAGCCAGTCCAATATCCTTCCAAATCCCCTCACCCCACTATAGACACCATGAACTTTACATACACAGGTTTCATTTCTGCTCCCTCGCCTCATGCCGAAATCACGCCTGCCATATCTCGCACTGGCCCCGCACGGCTCATAACATGCCACTTCCTGACGAGTCATAATTCAATAAGGCTGACACGGCAGACATGCCACAGCCGGCCGGTCACTCAATCTCATCCCTACCCATTCTCCTCATTGGCAGATAAGAGACAGTGATTGCACTCTGTCACTTTTATTCCCTCGCTCTGTGGAAGAGGGATGGGGCGGCGAGGAGCGAGGGGGGTGAACTGCAGATGCCTGCTGCTTGATCAAATCAGCCCTCACGCAATATCCCCCACTGCCAGCCCCCCCCAACCCACCCCCCCTGACTCCTGTGTGCCTGCTGGCATTTCAAATGTGAATCTCTCGTGCAGCAGTGGAGAAAAGTGAGAAGGCTGCAGATGTCAAAATGGTGGCATTTCTTAGATGGCGACATCTTTCTTTTCACAGTCTCCCCTCAGAGCTTTCGCTCAGAGCACAAGATTAGTCAACCATTAGAAGTCATTTTCACATTCTCTTTCAAGGTATTCAACTGGTTCTTTGTAATTTCCGAGCAGTCAAAAATGACGGGATGGAAACACGCCGGCTTCTGCAGATACAGAGATATGAGGCAGGGTCAGAGTCTGCATCCTCGGGCCTTTACCTTTTAACCTTTGCTCCGCAGGGACACGCAGCGGGGCAGGAACCGAGCTCTGGGTCAGCTAATGAGCCGCTGTGTGTTGTGTCTGTGTGTGCACAGCTGGGAGCTTGTGGATGTGGTAAACAGGAGGGGGATGATGGAGGGTTTATAATGTGGTGGGCGAGAGGCAGGTAGGAAGAAAATATCCAGAGTTATGAGCTGTGTGTGTGTTTGTCTATGTGTTCTTGTGCTCCTACATTTGTGAGGACCAGTTTAAGTGTTAGAGTGAGAATATTTTTTAAAACTGAGAACATTTTCTGCAGATGGTTGTTTTATTGTGAAAGTATAATTGTGGTTTATTACAGATTGGATGTTGTTTTTATTGTCATAAAGATCTAGATAAACAGCAGCATTTTCCAATCTGATTGTGTTTCAGTCCAAGAAACATGATCGGCCAAACACTTCATATGAGAGTAACTGAGACTATCAGTAGCAGGAGGTCCAAGTTAAACTGGGAAGTTCTCTATAAACTGTAATGGATGTTGTGCAAAAGCAGACGTGTTAAAAAAGATATGATTTGGCCCTGACCTGCTGTTTGGGGGATAAACTTATAAGCCTCCAGATACACACATGTACACACACACACAGACACACATACACACACAGAAGGCAGTGAGGACGTGTGTGTGCTTTCCTCTGGTAGAGAAAGCCCTCCAGGCCCCGGGGAGTGCTTCATCCCAGCACTTTGAAGCCCTGAGCTTGGGGAGGCATCTAGGACAATAACATTAATGTTGGCTGGGTAGCAAACTTAACACTATTCTATCCCAACTCCACACATATAGACTCTTGATTAGGACCCTTTGGTCACTTTTCATCCCATTAGATATCCACATACACCAAACTCTGACCTCCAATACATTTGCTGTTTTAAATAAGATGCAGCATGTCGCTACTGTTATAAATAAAAGAAAAATACTTGGTTATGTTTAGGGAAGAAAACTACTTGCTGTGGTTTCAGAAAAAGATGATTGTTGGTGTAATAATAAGTACATTTGTTATTTAAATTAAATTATGTAGCCTGTGTTAGTTAAGTTAGTACTTTTGGTTCCACAAACATGAAAAGGGGACTCCAGGTTGGAACGTATGTGTTTGTTGACTGTGTCGCTCTTTATACCAGGTCATAAGTTGCTGAAAACTTGCTTTGAATGTCGAATATCAAGAAGATCTACAAAGTAAACAACAGAAAAGACTGTTAGTGAAATGGCATCCATAACAACTCATATAATGATCCACAAAATAAGCCAGTATGCACCTCATCATCACTGCACTGATGAACTGTTAAAAACTAACATAATCTGCTTCAGATCTGACAAACTGTGTGTTCAGTTGGTCTCAACAACAACAACGACTTCCTGAAGAATGTTGAAGAACTCTGTGAGCTATTTCAGGGTGCTGACGCTGGTAATGTGACTGGCTGAGAGTAAGTAAAGCAAGTGAGATGCAATTTGAGTGAAGTGACCCTTTAAAGCTACATTAGTGGCGAGGGAATGCATTATCAAGGACGGTCAAGTATAGAAGTCTGAGCGTGTGATTAGGGAGCATGAAGTGCAAGAAGACTTTGCAAAGTGCAGCACAGGTCACTTACTGAAGAAAAAAACATCCTGCGGAGCTGTGTGTGTTTGTGCGTATGTGCTGTGTGTGTGTGTGGACTGGGAGCACACATCACTGCTGCCCTGAAATTCTCCAAAGACAACTTGAGGACAAGATAACGACCTGCTGGCCTTGGCCAAAATATTACGCCTGCCTGTCTCACTCTGTGGGGTTTTCTTGGCAGCAGAGGAAAATCAAACCTCCCTGAACAGACACCGGCACTTTACCTGGTGAGGCACATCAGTGTGATTTCTGTATAATTCAAAGATGGAGTAGCATGTCATCCAGATGGACTGAAATCTCCCAAGCCTCATTTAAGGTGAAATGTTTCCCCACATGGCAACATGACGGGGCTTATCTTCAAACAAAACAGATGTAATGATGACCACCTTCATGCTGCCAAGCCACAGAGCCTCAGCTCAGCTTTCCAGTCACGTCGGATATGTGAAACAAGGAAGTGGCACATGGTGCATTTGATTATGGGCTTCCGACTGACCTTTAACGTTTCTGTGGAGAAATGAGAATCCGTCTCCCGCTGTCTCTCTTTCTAACTGCTCCTTTTCCCCCCTGCTTCTTCTACGGAGCGTATAACTCGAGTCAGAACGCCAATGTTCAACACATTACTAAAATCCATATTCATAAAGTCGTGTACGTCTGCCACCTGTTCACCGTTGATCAGCGTTTATTGTTTCTGGGCTCGCAGATGTACAGAGATTTAAGCTGCTCCGCTGAGCCCCAGAGAGCAAGAAGTCTCGTCTCAGCGCTCACTAAAGGTGACTAACAGGAGCTGCAATAGTTTGTGATTAAGTGTTGTAATATTCTTAGTTTTCTTCCTACTTTCCTCCAGCTTCTGATTTCCTGTATTTCACAGAAATATCTGCAACACCCTCCACAGAAGTGTGAGCGCGTTGGATTCAGATTCATGAGGACGGGAGCTGCAGAGAGGAGGAGTGATGGTGAAAATGGAGGGAGGACTGTTACTACAAACACCTCTTGTTATGTTAAAATTACATTCTGGTCTATTGAGGGTCTTGCAGGTGTCAAAGTTTGAACTTTGTGCCGATATAGTTTTATTTCCTCCTGCATTACTGTTATAAAGGACTGAGGCGCTGAGAGTTTTAGTGACATCCTGCACGGTATTTGGGGAAAAAATGACATGGCTGTCAAGAACAATCTTTCCAAATAACTCTTCCGCTCTCTCCTGTGCCTCCAATGTTCGGGTGTGTTGTGTGTGACCCGCCTCAATCCTGCTGGTTCCCCAAGCCTTCACAATCACAGACCTGCTTCAAAGCATTCACAAGATTTCAGAAATATTGGACGGCTGTATATATTGCTGCCTGAAATCTTCACATTGCAATAGCAGTCTGCAAACTGCATCGACTAAAACATGTGTCAGACCTCACTGTTCTTTGAAAAGGGTGATGTGTGAGCTGGCAGGGACGTTACGGAGCTGTCAACGCAAGGCGATCAACACGGCTCCTAATGTCCTCTGAGTACTGACACCCTTTTCAAAGGTTATCAGACGCTGAATGAGCGATATCAGCAGCTAATCAGCACGTAGAAAGGGGCCTGCTCCCTCAAAGGCCGCTTGCTGAAAACAAAGCAGTTTCATTTAGTAAGAAAGCTGCAGTTTCCGTACGATTACGCCACAAAAAAATCACAGTTAGGCATTATAGAAGATAGTTTATAAAGTAAAATGAATGCTGGAAGTTTCAATCAAAAGCCGTGCACTTAGCGAATAAACAAAGCTGCATAACCGTTCTTTGGACAGAAGAGGGCAGTGTGATGTGTTGCTGTAGGCTAATCCGTCAGTAAACCGTAGAACAATGAGAGAAAATGGAGAGAGGTCTTCAGGAATTAGATTAAATTGTGCAACTTATAATTGTTCTTTCATTTGAGTCTTGACTGACAGAGCGGAAACAGCTGATCAGACTTGTAAGTTAACTTATCTGGAAAAAGCGGTTCCATCTCCCTTTTCGCAAATTAACTATTTTTCACAAAAGACCAACACAAGCAAGCGTAAAAACCTTCATGTGCATTTCCAACACGACAAATGTGCTGATAACAACCTACTGGGCCACCAGCAGGTGGAGCTGACTCACAGTCACCCTCACTTATCGGCTTATAATACCCATTTAATCGGCTGATAAGATTTTAATCATGCATTGCTTTATTTACAAGGACATGTGCCTATAAATACTTCATCTGTAGGATAACACTGATGAAGTTATCCACCCTAACATGACTTCAGGCTCTGAACGTTCTGGAGTTACTTCCCTCCTAGACAACATTATTTCAGAACCTCCTGTCGATGGACAGCGACAGAACGTACATGCTAGTAGCCTAATTTAGCCTCGTTTACTTCCTCTGGTCCCTCTGTGTGTGGCACCATCACGCTGCACACATGGACTAAAAAACGTACAAAAAAACAGTAAAAAGGAGTTTTGTAAGTGAAAGCAGGACCAGCCGGTGCACTACGGAGAAAAAGGTTCAGATGATGATGTGCCTCACTAAAAACTTCCCAAACTTGTGAACAACTCCTAAAATTGGCTTTTTAAATATAAAATGAAGGATGATTCTGAAAGTGGATGGCCTATTTGCTGCTTTAAATGTATTCAGGAACCAATTTTGGTGAATAATTTAGGAGAAACCTGTCAGAAATCTTTCCAGAACAGCCCCTGTGCTCTTCCACTGTGAACATTGGAAGCAAAAACCCAATTACTGCTGTTCAGTGGGATCTGTGAGGAGTGTTTGCATTAAAGTTGTTAGGTCAAGCTAACATGTTAATAAAACCATAGCCGCAGTAATGTTATGACATTATTATTACTACAATAAATACATGTGACGCCTGCCAAGAAGCCTAGTGGCTGAAAACCTGCACCAAGACAAAACGAGGGAACCACAGCAAGATCTGCCTCAAACCAGCTTCACAGGATATACTGTGGTGTTTATTATTCTAAAATAATTTGGATTAAAAGAAAAAACATTGGTTACAGCAAATTGATTTGAAAATATTGTTATCAAGGTAATAAAAGTAAAACCCATGATGCCCTTTAACAGTAATCTCACTATGTTTCATCCTCCTGTTGATGTCATTTTGTAAATAAGTACTCGGATCACTTAGTTGAATTAAAAGATTTGTCAGGTGATATTCTGCAGTTTTCTTAATGTCAACAAATCCAATTAAAAGACCAAAACCCATAATAAATAAAAAGTGCTTGTGTCTGTTGCTGAAGCTGTATATGTGTTATTGCTTTGTGACACAGAGCTCCTCTCCTGTCCAAAAACGATTAATAATGTTGCTCTGGGTGACATATTCTTTATTACAATTAACTTACAGACTAGTTTATTTAACACAGTTTTACAAAAGCTGTCCTGCTGCCAGAGCACGAAATATGGATTAATCCAATGCTGAAATTATTGCATTTCTGTATATTCATCCTGGACCATGTGTAAAATAAGGATATTGATGATTACTTATTTAATCACGACTTTATTATTTATAACTGTATTTTATTTGTTCTAATTTCATTTTTATATTCATCATTAATGAATATGCATGAGGGTGATTCATTACTAATTCACTGTATTAATGATACTTATATTCATGGTATTCCTGACGTTAAAAATCTGGGGAAATTAAACAAAACATTTTCAATCAAACAGATTTCATGACTCAGCTTTTCAGTTCATTTCAATCATACCGACAGCTGCAGAAACAACTGGCAATGTGTTTAAACGTTCTGAATGATAACATACACGTCTTCTGTGCAGCATGTAAGTTGTTTGCACATTACGACTTAAAGCTCTTAAAACAGTTGAAAGAACAAATTCCCAATTCGGGAATTGGGACCGTCTGAGCAGCACATGAATGATGGATTCTTCTTCTCTTTCTCTGTTTAATGAGCTTCTGTCACATGTTTCTATCATATTTTTCATATCTTGACAAATTGGTTGAGTGCATCACTCTCTAAACGTGGCTCTATTGTTCTCTGCAGTCGCTCAGCGGCTTCAGGCATCTCACCATCCAAAATCTGGTCTTCAGGTGTCTAAAAACCAACATCCGTCTCATCCATTCTGATAGAAAAGGCTGCAGCTGACAAACATCAGTCATGAAAGCCACCGTCTAAACATATCAGGCCCATTTTCATGGAGCTAAACCTAATAACCCGGCAGCTCGGAACAAGTGAAACTGTCTGTGATAAGAGTTTTAATGAGTAATCACAATAAATGAGGAGACTGCTGAGAGAGGAAAAGTGAAAATAACCACTAAAAACAGCCCCTGGAGCTACAAATTATTCTTATGACTCAGCTTATTTGATTAATTTCCGACATTAACTGCTGAAAATTGTAAATCACTTTTGCTGAACAGTCTCGGGGAAGTTACATAACGATTGATGAACATAGACTGACTTCCCGCTGCAAATGAAATTGTTCTGGCATTCAGCGAAATCTCACCAAGAGTTCTGAGTTTAACCTCCTGTCAGAAAGTGACAACTTTCAGCTCCCAGATGTGGAAGTGATCAGAGAAGATCTTACACAAATCCTTGCACCCCAACTAGCCCTCCTCAAACATTACTGGCTTCAAAGAGGATGTGAGCGGAAGAGAAGAAACCAGGGCTCCTCCAGGAGAGAAAAGGGACTCATATTTAATTCAGCAGTGCAGAAACTCACCCACGGGTGCATGCTTAACAAGAGTTTGATCTTTGTTTTTGTGTTAAACAAGAGGATTTCATGGATCCATATCATCTCCAACTAACACTGCTGTACAGAGAATATATGGATATATATCAAATGATATTGCAAAACCTGCTCTTAAAAGGGCAGGTCATATAAATCTCAAACAAGATGAAAAACAAAGGCTCAAAAAACCAAGGACAATATATCATATCAGCGATAATGCTGTAACCCAGGCTGGGTTTCCACATCTCTCCCAGAGTCCGTCCTAATTGGACTGTGTACACGGCGAGCAACTATTGTGATCGACAGTTCCAACCGTAACAATAACAGCTGAATCATTTGCTATTGTGCAACATATTAAAAGCCTGGGTGGCACAGTGACTCAGTGTGTTTCCACCCAGAAAGAAAAACGCTTAAAACACAGCCAGCTCTGGATTGTACAGCAACTTCCCACAGTCTGAAAATAAGCTCATGTAGTGACCTGAGAAAGGTGTGTGACGATGTGGTAAAGTCATCGAAGAGGACACGGTGCTGGAAGGTGATTGGATAAGGTTTTGGAATGAATCTGGAAAATATACCTGGAATATTGTTGAGTAGTTCTATCATGTCTTATTGTCTTGCATCCACTTGCCTCCTGTTGCTGCCTCATGGCCAATGAGAAGTGGTTCCCGACTGACCGGACCAACTTGGTTAAATAAAGGTCAAATAGAAATAAAAGAGCAAGTGTTAATTTTTACAAATGCCTTCTAAAATTAATGATAACAATATCTGTGTCCGCTTTGGCATAAATGTTGCAAAAAGAGCTGTATACATATAAGACCCAAGGCTGCAGCTAGAAGAAAACTGGATGATCCCTATAAATACACATCTCCACATGGGAACTACGCTAAAGCTTGTTAGCACTTGTTTGTTGCACGAAATTCAGACAGAAGACAGAAAAACAGACTGGAAATACAAGGAACTGACAACGTAAAAGCTTTTACGAACATGCATACAGCAGGTATCATCAGAATACATATTATTTCAAATGACGACGACCTCCAGACCTCCGACTACATGAAGAGCCAGATAAAAGCATACAAGAGTCGAGAAGATGAAGCTATTTGTGTGCAGCGGGGCCATAACATCAGGACCAGAACGAATGACTGTCATCTTGCCCTGTTTTTGAGAATGAGAGTCTTTTCAAATTGCTATTTTTAACTCAGGTATGTATATGTAGATACTGTTGGTGTCAGGCTACAGGTTAAAGTAACTAACAATAGCTACTGTTTTCACAGCTTGACGTTAGTTAGAATCAGCTCCTACAATGAGAGGATTTTGATCCACGTCTCCCACATTCACTCTGTATTTTATTATAATTCTCCCGTTAGTACTTGATGATTGAAACAGCCATGAAAGGCAATATTTAGAGGCCTTTGTGCAGTGTTGGTGTTGGTTGCCTCCAACTGCAGAATGCACTGATGCATGACGTCATATGCAAAGAAAGGAAAATTGTACGGTTATGACAAAGAAATTATAGTGAATGTTCAAAGCAGGTTCATGACATGCGTGGAATCTGGGACAAATGACTTCCTGTGTCGGCACTCATTGCATAAATCCTGAGGTGCATAATTGTTCAGTTGCACATATTCTTTTTTATGGATTCTAAGGGACTTTGTGTCCAACACTGAATGAAAATAAATAGGCAAAGCAGTGTTTGGCCGTCTATTTCTGTGTCCAACTGCAGCAGCTCCACTTCTCCTGACTGGCAGAAAGAAATGGCTCTTACTTGTTGAGTTTACAGCTTGCATTGTGAGCAGGATGTAAAGTAAAGCAGGCTTATCCAACAGAAGGAGCAGCACAGAGACATTTAGGACACTTACAGTGTTTCCATGGGGACATCTGGGCTTTAAAGGGATAGTTTGAGTTTCTTAAAGTGGAGTTGTATAAGGCACTTATCCATAGTTAGTCTTATAATAGATGGTGGTGAGCATGTCCCTGAATAAGAAAACCCAAGTACCAGCATGGAAACTAAGCAGTGAGCTGCTGAGGTAGGGGCCCGCTTTCAGGAGAGCAGGAACGGATATAATGGCTTAATAAAGCAACAATATATTGTGTTGTTTCAAAAAACCAAAATGGTTTCGGGACAAAATACATTTCTAATCTTCTGATTGAACCATCCAGAGCCCTCAGGCCGTCTGGTGCAGGTCGTCTTTTGTCTGCACACTCAAAAATAAACATGGAGACACAGCGTTCAGTCTTTAAGCACCATATTGACCTTGAATTGCAGTTGACAATAATCTCCAATCCCCACTTTCTTAATGTATCTTCATCAAGGAATATGAACACAGATTGTTCTGTCAATGTCTTTTCAAGATCAAGAACTAACGTTCAAGTCGACCTTCTACGCTAACACAGGATGTCCTAAGAGTTGCACAGAATAATGTTTGAATATTGATCATAAATGTCGATATTTCTGCAGATGAAGCCCACTGAGTTCGTTTTTTTTTTTGTCAAAATAACTGGTGCTTTGGTTCAAAATCTGCCATGAAGCTGTGATACTTCAGAGACGGGGTGAAGCTGCTGCAGGACTTGGTGCAAAGTTTCATATTCTGACATATTTGTATAATGGAGCTGCCAGTAAAACCACAGAATTCTGTTCCCCTCTTTTGCAAACTGAGACCTGAACAAAAGCAAAATGCTGCATCTGTCATAGGATTGAATGATGATGTTTTTACTCAGGAATAAGTGGTTGCCTTTGGTAACAAAACGCATTAACCGCTACAACTCAAGGTCATATTTAGACCATTTACGTGATGAATACATTGTTGGTTTGACATTATTATATAAATTTCACTGTCTCTATCATAGAAAAACATCCCTTTGGCAACAATCGTCTGATTTACTGGAGCACTGAAACAGTGAAATACATTAAAGGTCTTGTGTGTTTATGCTATATGGATGTGGCGACCTTTCCCACCCACACACAGGCTGCAGTCTCACAAATAATGTCCTCACTCTGCAGCGCTGCGAACACTGCTAACCTGCAGCTTCTGCCAGACTCAGGGGTCTCTGTTTATGGGAGCAAAACAAAGTGCGGCCTGCACTTTGTTTTTTTTTGAGGCATCAGGATTTTATGTTTAAATGTTTAAATGATAGTTGAGGTGATTATACAGTTGGCATGATGTCTTCAAACAGCTGCAGAAACAGAAAGAAGAAGAGAACAAATACAGGAAGGTGAGTATTTTGGGGGGCCTGAATTGAATTTCATGAGCGAGGAAGCAGGGAAGAGATGCAGTGAGACGATGTCAGAGGTCTGAGAGAACTAAAGAGAAGAATCACACAGCAGACGAGACACCAATAACTTTTCTTTTCCATTATTTTTTCCCTGCGTTTCAAGTCTGTGGCACAGAAAGCATTGTTTCCCTATTATAAATGGACTGCTGTGGTTCCTGTTTTGGGAACATTTATTTTTGTGGTCTGGAGTGATTTGGAGAACAGTTGGTTTTACTTTACAAAATGAAAACAAGACTGCATTAAAAGTATTTACTTTAGTGTCTCCAGTGACTTGGATAGCTCAGACTGTTTAGTAATCAATGATGTGTCTCCTGGATGGAAAGGATATGGGCTGTAATCTGTCCTGGGAGGACTCTCCCTCACTCTCTGTGTGTTTAAGACTGAAGCTTCCGGGCTCTATTTCATAATGTTAATTTCTAAATTGCTTTAGAAGTTTTAACCTTTCCTGGATAAATGGTTTACAAAAGCTTTTCGATCAATAGTTTGTAACAGCCCAAGGATGTATCCATGTTAATAAAATTTACTTGACACAACATTATTTTTTAAATGATTATGGTTATAGCCTAATCTTTAAAAGTAAATACCCACAGTCAGCCGGGAGAGTCAGAGAGAACTGGAGATGGTGGTGAGTGCATGAGCCAGAGCTCCACAATGCGAGTTTAAACGGCGGCTCTCTGCCATGTTGGTGTCCTGTATCCTGCATGTTTCATACTGATATACTGTAAAAGGAACCACAACACAGTCGATAACAAGGCAGATTTCAAAACATTTACAGCTATTTTACAAATGTTTTCAAGGGCAGGAAACCTGTTTGTATATGTCATAAGCAATACTGAAATGATACTCTAAAATATACCTGTTAGGGTGAACAATCGAGCACAGTATTCCTGTTAAATGATCATTACAGCCTGCAGTGGTGTGCTGAGTCCTCTGACAGGAAACACCTTCCTCTCACCCTAATCAACAGAACATTACATGTTAACCTCACCAAAGCAAAGAGCAGAAGCTCAGCAGCTTGACCAGGCCTCACATTTCACTGCCTCTAACCTACATCATACACGGCCGCGCTCCACTGACTGCAGAGAAACTTGTGCAGTGACCTGCCCACTACTTGCTCATCTAGTTGTGCTAGCCCAGTCTCTCAACAACTTAAAACAATTATTACAAAAGCAAATGAAATATGTGGAGATTATTACAAAATGAGAGGTAGATATTGAAGCTTTTGCCTCATTGATCCTCCTCTACACGGCTCCATTAGCTGCACGAAGCTCATCCAGACGCTTCTGGATCTGTTGCCATGTTGGCTGCAGCAGAGCCTCATCATATCTTTAACATAACCCCACAGACAGAAGGATCCCATTTAGTTTAATAAACCATGATACACCCTGTCACATACAGCACCTCTCCAGCTCAGACCGTCACACATGTTTCCAGCACTAGAAGCTTGTCTGAATATCTTTTGCACTGTGAATATCAAACCCAGCTGAGGATCACAACATGTGGTGTGGATTTGGGACCAGCTCCAGTCCCACAGACCTCTCACAGCTCGAGTCGGCCATTTGACCAGTGAAAGAGCCCTGTTTGTCCTCCGCTGTGACAGGTATAATAGACGTCCTGCTGCTGCTCCTGTAACAGCAGCTCCAGCTGCTCCAATCAGGAAATGAACAACACTGGCATCAGTTCGCTTCCCCACTTCCACTGCACCAATCCTTCCTGTTACTCTGCTGCTGTACACTTTTGCTGCAATGTCCTAGTTGGAAAACACATAGACCCACATATAAAAGCTTTTATCTGCTGCCACTGGTAACTGATGGGAGCTTTTGTTTCTGCACAGAAAGTTGAGGCCAGAAATCTCTCTTTCTACATCATGAGGGCAGAGAAATTTATACCAACTGCTCTTTTACATAGAAAAGGCAAAAATGTATAAACAATGACACACCAAACCAGAGGGGAAACAACCAGTACTGCCCTAAGAGTACAGAGGTAAATGCCAGAAATAAGTTATGTAGGAGTGGAAATGCAAAGCAACATGGGGGTCCAAGGCCGGTGTGCAGAGGTAGCCTAAGGTTTTTGTAACGATTTAAACGAACTGAGAGACTCGGGGGAAAGAACAAAGCCAAAGGCCAGAATAGAATATTTTGACATTTCCACACATATCGCCAGCTTAAATGCAAAGTGGTTATATTCACTGGAATATTTAAATATGTCTTGTGGGCTTAAAGCTAGAGATTACTGTAGTAGCGGTGTAATTCTGCAAACCACGACCCTGAACTAAGCCAGTCTGATCCGGTGTCAGAGACATGAGGACAATTAACACACAGCAGCACCGACAGGAGAGATGGCCTTTACTCTATGTATAGTTCATTAAACAACACTTAAGATGGGCTTATTAGTGGTTTGCAGTTTGCACACATGAGAGGAGCACAGTAATTGAGCTATAGCTTAAACCTAGAAATTAAAATACAAGTGGAATGCAAATGGACCTACAGCTGTTCCTTACTTCGTATTTTAAACCAGTGACTCCCAGCCTGGGGTCAGCACCCCTTCAGACAGCAGCACAATGATTAATGGGACAGAAGAGAAGGAAAACATTGAGCTGTTTGACAAATGTATCTTCATTTATCTTGACTTTTCTTCATTCTTCGCCTGTTTTTGTAAACTAGATGGTTTGGCCTCGTAGGACCTCAAACTATTCCTGAAAGACAACAAATCACTAAAAATATGCAACCTGTAATGAGCAGTTGCAATTAAACTCTGCTCTATTTAAAGGCTTGCATATAGTTGCTATGTGATGAGAATTGTTCATGTACTTTAATTAAAAATGTATATCCACTAGGGTGAGGATCAGAAATTCCTGGAGATTTCACAACACAAACACAGACACAAACAACAACATCTATTTCTCATGAACTCTGCTGACCTTTGTGTGCTGCTGATCATTTAACAAAGTACTGACGACTACCCACACGTTATATGTTCTTATTTACTTAATCTATCTTCATATTGTACTTAATTTCTGATGCGGACATGCTCACAAACAAGGATCCAAAGAATAGCCAGACTTTAAACATTTAGGAATGATTGTAAGTAAAATATCGTAACCCTCCGAAAATAATGGCATATTATACAAAATACAATTATGTTTCAAGGTAAATTAATTTTTTCCTGGATTACATTTGCTGTTTTATCCGAACCTTAAAGTAGCTGTACACCAAATTTAGAGCATAATAACTTCATTGTTACAATGCAATAATCCAACTGTAGAATCTACAGACAACAAAATACCTTTTAAACCAATAATTTATCTCAAATGATTGATTTATTTAGCAAGTATAGGCCGCAACAGGTTGATGCAAGTCCCTAAAGTTCATTAGGATATGAAAAAGAAAAGCATCATTCTGTGGGTCCACAAAACTGGTCATTGTCTGTGGAGCAACTCCAGACTTTATTCCTTACAAACGTTACCAGTTTGAGACATTTTTCTTTGATTTCTGGCTTTCAGAGAGAGAGAGAGAAAGAGGTTCATGTTCTGAAATATTGATTCACCTTTCCTAGGCCTTGGAGATAACATATCGGATTTCTAAAGGTGTTTCCCCTTTAAATTTAGGACATCATGCATATAAAGATTTTGTTAAACCTGCATGAGAACCACAGTTTGTTAATTTGGTAATAGAAGTTCAGTTTTAATTTCCACATGCATATAACATGGTCTGAGACTCAGATTATGACCCACAATGAGTAGATACAAAATTATTTCTAATAGATTATGATGCAAGCAGAATAGTTATTAAACTAAGTAAATATAGCACATTTATGAGGGGGAAAAGTTGACTTTTTCACAGCTGCACAGGTTCAGTCTCAGTGCTTCTGGTGCATCTCCCCTACTGTACTCGTGCTATTCTACCAGGAAACGTCTAAAAATACTCAGTCAGTCATTATGAACACATCTTTATGTATGTAAGGCACTGCAGGGGTGGGGAAGTGCTGGTAAGACGTTCCCATAGTATCTAGTTAAAAGTCTTACCCCTCACTGCACTAAAGCAATGAGTGAACCCTCGGAGCAGTTTGGTGCCGGCTGCACCACAGGCAAGAATTTTAAACAGGTGCTTCTTGATTGAAGCGGTTTCTTCATCACATACATCAAGTTGTACTTCCAGGGTTTTTTTCCTCCTCAGATAAATTATTTTAATCAACCAACTCACATGCAGCAGTTATATTAAAATGTGGGTGCAAGTATGTATTAAAAATGTATCTGGGCTGTGATGCCGTCCCTCCCTGAAGGCTGAACAAAGAGAGATTGGCGAGTGATAATAGCAAATGTCCCTCCACTCACATTAAAGTAGATTCAGAGCCTGGGGTTTGGGTAGCACCAGTGATGATACAGTGATGTTTGCATGACAGCTTAAGTGGACCATACTGAAACGGGTGTGTTGGATATGCATAAGGTTTGACTGGTTTTCAATGACAAACAGATTGATTTAAACAGACTTTCACCTAAATATTATGTCCCTATGCATCAAAAAGTTGCGTATTTTAGCTCCTGCTTGTGGCAATTAATAAAAGAAATGCAGCTTTCTGAAGTATGTTGACAATAAGTGGGTTTTCAAGCAATTTCCAATGGGAACCAATCACAGGGGATTTGCCGTGGCCTTGGTGTCTTTATGTGATGTTCTAGAGGGACTTTTGAACCCAATTTTACCCAATTGTGGGTCTTATAAGTGCTCTGTCAGCCTATAACTACAGGCGAGTAAACCCTTTTCTACCTTCTAAAAGGTTTATCTTCCTATTCAAATAGGTACAACAGTTCTCCCTGCCAATTCAATTGCCGCACGCTGTTTCGTTACATTTCACTTTCTGTAGGTTTAAGCATGGAAAAAGGCTCCATTTTGTTCAGTTTAGGCTACAAAACGTTTTCTCTAAGATTAGGGCGAAAGGGTTCTTGGTAAAGTGTTATAAAAGATAGTTTTAAAGTCTGGCAAGGCACATAAATGTCAAAAGTGAAGTTGTTACGAAGACAAAGTCATGTTACTTCAACTAACATAGTTTATTTTAGGTTTTACACGACATGAACCCCAGTGTTCAGGAAGTAAGTTGTGGGTTTATCAATAAATCTGTGGTAAAAATGGTGGCAATCGAAAACTTTTTGCAACAGCATAAATGAACATGCATGCCCTAAATGTGCTCCTTCAGCCCTTATGCACTCAGCATTTGAATAGGTCCCTAACCAAAGCACGTTTCCTACAAATTTATGCCTAAAAATCCCAACAAACAGCGCTATGAGGTGTATACTGTTGACCTGCTATGTTCCCCTAAAGATCCCCAACAAATGAGAAGAAGAGGTTAATATTTTTTGAGTTAAGTGTGTGACTATGGCAACACAACACAACTATCTAAAATATATCTATGGTTTGCAGAAGGAAAATGGAAATTGTCAAAGTACAGACAGATTTAAACTCCAGTTTGTTGCTGTTGATTCATCCTGGCAGCCAACTGCAGTCAATGCCACTCTTAAAATGTTATTGTTGGTTCAATATCAAAAGTGTACTAAAGTTTTTATCTGACTCAATTTTTATCATATTTAAGTTTGTGGTGGCTGGAAAGCTGACTTCAGCAAATCACTGCTTTAACTCTCCCCTAAACTCATCCTGACTTTTTAGCTTTTGGAGCACGTTCAAAAGACTTTGAGACTAGATTTGAGAAAAAAAACATTAGATTGTTCCGTAGATTGTTAAACTCAATGTGCTTAAAACAGTGGATTCCCTCTGAGCACCTTCATCCTCGAAATGAAAGTAGTTACCGGATTGTCAGGCAGTTAGAGTGAAGTCTTTTCCTTCTCTTTGTCTCCCACTGGTCTCTCGTCACTGCTTAAAACTTTTTTTGCATAAAAATGGTATTGCTCATAAATCCTCAAAACAGGAAATAGGATTTTTTAGGTGAAAAGAATCAATGAAGACCTCTCACTGTGAGTTTAGTCTCTGTCTGGCTCTGCGGCCTCATGAGGCCCCTGAGTTGATGAGTGGTAACAGGTGGAGTGAAGCGACGCTGTTGTGAAACTTCTGACGTGAGCAGACACAACCACAGGCAGCACATTTGCCTCCAGTCATCTCTCATTGCCAGTCCATTATTATATCTGTCTGTGGTGTGGCACAGTGCAATGTGACATGATATTTGAAGATGAAACGTAACAGCAGCTGCTACAGGTTTTAGGTGTTCTGCACAGTACCAGTCTAGAACACAAGAGTCGGTGAACATTAGGGTTCAATCTCGCTTTTGAAGTTCTTTTCTTTGGTGTTAACCAACATGGAAGACTGCAGTTTGTGAGAGCTGAGGCCCTTTAAAACCTCCCTGCTCTGCCCGGATCTTTACTCTATGCTTGGCTTTTACAGAAACAAAGTTGACCATTTATTGAAGAATAATAACCAGATGTAATGAGCAGCTGTACTCTGCAGTGACTATGCCAGAGCACAACACAGAGTGAAGAACAATTTCTCTTTTCACAGTTTTCTTCTGTGTTTTGGTCAAACCCCCAACAATAGGTTGGACTTTGCAAGTGGGCAATTTGGGACCCAGCAGCCAAACAGAGCTGGTCACCTAATGTTAAACTTTCATTACAGAGTTTATGGTGTTTATGCAGATGTGTGTTGGTCCTGGAATAGCTCTGTGTCCTTATCTAGATCCAGCCAGCTCACAGAAGAATTACAGTGTAAAACATTTACTTTCATGACCTACACTCATTAACCCTATCTTCTAATTTGCTGACTTTCCTATCCTATCAAGTTCAGGTCGTTTCTTTGGTCCAGATAAATATACATGAAACCATGAAATTTTGTACAGATATTCATGATCTCTTGACTTTTTGTCTAGTTCCATCATCAAATCAATGTAGAATATGTGTGAAGGTGTTCAGTAAAGAGCTGGGTCTTTAGTCTCTACTTAAAGATTGAGAGGGACTCAGCAGATCAGATAGAGTTTGGAAGTTCGTTCCACCACCGGGGAGCTACAGAGAAGAGTCTAGTTTGCTATGAAGTACCTGGCTAAACCGGGCTGGTAACTAGCTCCACCCTCTCATTCACATATGGCCACACCTGGCTCCTAAAAGCCAAGATGGCGACGGCCAAAAGGCCAAAGAGGCTTCAGAGTTGAGTCCATAAAAGTGGGTATGTGCACTTCTTTTATAAGTCTGTATTTATGTTAAAAATATAAAAATGTATGAGCTACCAAAAACCTCATCTGAATGTTATGTTAATTAATTAATATTAGCATTCGCACCCCAAAGCTACTCAATGAAATGGCAGCAATAATTAAAAACAGGATTTCTGTGTCAGGGTGTTTTGGCGGCTGAAGGCTAATACGCTCCTACTCAAAACTACTGTATAAGGCTAAAGGCCACTCAGAGACCACAAGGACTCTGTTTCTGATGTCTGTAGTGCTTGTTGACAGGGAAGACAACATTGGGTTCTCCGAGCAGCCTTATAATCCTCCTCTTATTCAGAAACTCCAGTCAAATGTGCGTTTTGTGGTTCAGCAAAGGTATTATCAGCACAAACATTATCCTCGTTGTGATGAATTGCCACAACAATGAAAAAGAATGTAAACAGCTTTATGTAAACCAGATAACTTCTGGTGTCTGTGATGAATGTCTTTGTGTTGAACTCTATATGAGATCCTACCCCAAAGGCATCAATGCATTGTTATTAAATTCACAGCTCTGAAAACTGTCATTCTGTATCATTTTGGCTTAAAAACAAAATTGATTCCAGTTCCTGTAACTTGAGCCCCGTCTCCGTCTTTGCTAAAATACAGCTTAAACAATAGAAGACAACATTTGGGATGTAGTTTTTGTGCCTCACAAGAAGCTAAATATTGAGTGATCAAACTTCAGGATGTGATGCCATTCTCTTTAAAAAAAAAAATCTTTTTTTGAAAAACTACTTCTTATATTTCCAATGTCACACAACTTATTCACACCCACTTGAACAAACCAAAGAGGAGCAAACATGCTCGGCCTGAACTATAAGTGAAAAGACTTGCTGCTGCAGCTCTGTCTCTGCCCTCAGTGTTCATCTACCCACTGAAGGAGCCTGGTGACTATACGGAAGAGTTAATGATGCTCACATGCTCTTTGCTGTCTCATCAAACCCAGACTCTCGACCAGTAGCCGGCCTCGGCTCACTCGCCACACTCAAGTTGGCTGATAATGACGGAGCAGCTGCTGCTTCTTAATTAGAACCTATAATGCTCTTTATACAGGGATTGGCATTAAAACTGGCAGGTTGAGGGTCTTAAGTGATTCCTGCTGGGACCACTATGGCACCGTGAGTCATTTTAGAGAGCTTGAAGGTGACGCAGCAACTTCCTGTGGTGGCCATATTGACGGTCCTCAGCTGTAATTATTCTATATTAGCTCCAACAGTTTCACTGACAGCTCTGCTAATGTTAAAGTTACCATGAGAACCAGTTGGTGCTGAGCTACCATTTCATCCCACGAGGACTTAGCTGTTTTAATTTCCAGGACGTTATTGGATCCACTGTGGACTGAATATAGATTATGACTTGAAGTGTCTGTTGTAATATACCACGACTTATCATGCATTTGGTTGAGTGAGGGAGTGAGTGAGTTCTTGAGTGCATTTCTGAGGTGAGTGTTCTTGTCCGTCCATCTGTCTTTCTATCTGTCTGTCCACAGCTAATCCCTCATCCTACTGGACCGCTCAGCCCAATACTGGGTGCATGAGTCACGTAACAAAGGGAAGTCACAAACGTGAGCCATGTAAGTTATGTAAAAATAAACAAATATTAAAAATCGTTTACTTTTGTTTTACATGGGACATAAACCTGTTCTCCTGGGTGAAAGTCTGCCGTTGGTGCAACATGATAAAAAAAATCAGATAAAAAGGAAAATGCATTTCTATCACTGAATGTTACTATTAACATGAGTTAAACTGGTGAAGTTAATGGGTTATAGAGTCGTATGTTTCTTCACTTCTATCTTTTTTTGGATTCTATTTTTAGGATAATAATGCTTGAAGGTTTGGAAGTAGAGTTCATTTAAAGCTTTGGGGGATTCAGACAGGAAGTATAATGTCACCATGGATTCAGTAACACTGTGGGCTATAATGTTTTTTTAGCTCTATATTTGTTGAATTTGTGGGAAAGGCGATTAACACATCTTTTCTCTGACTTTGTTGACAATCTGAAAAATCCTGTATAATCCCTGTGTGATCCTTTAAATGCAGCAAAAAACGGATCCAATAAATAACATTAAAGTATCCACAGCAGATCTCTGAGTCAACAGTTTTTTTTCTTTTTGCAAGGACAGCAGACAGACTCTCAAGTCACTTTTCTTGTTTTCACCACTTTGACACAGTTGTTGCCCTTTGGCTCTGTGTGGCAGTACAGTCAGACGATCAGTTTGGCTAAAACTTTCTGCGCCTCATTGCACTCAAGGAGCTTATTCCCCGCTGGGAGGCAGCTAGGAATCGGCTCTCTAATAACAGCAGCGGTGACGCAGCACACAGGCTTGATTCCTGACCGGCAAATCAGCGTGACAGCTACTTTAAGCCTCACATCCCTGCTTCAGGCCCCCCTCTGTCATCACTGGTGCCGTCCCATGTCACAGAGCGGGAATGTGGCGTGAATTAAGATTCCTCAAAGTGCTGTATTACACGACTTGACTGCACCACCCAGCCTGACTGAGAGCCGGGGGAGAGGGCGGCGGGACTGTTGGCGTGAATTCATGAATCTGCAATAGTAGCTGGGAAATGCTGTCAGATTAGATGAAACTTTAAAGGCTACAGTTGCAAAATTGGGTCACTGCAGTGGCTGGAGATGACAATATTAGAAATAGGGAGGCTTTAAGATTAAAACGAGGTTATGTACAGTAATTTATCATTAAACTGTTCTCATTGTGGTACATTCTGTGAAGGAAACATCAATACTATCAAATATATTCCAATCTAATGCATTGGCAAGGTTGATATTAGCAGCTGTCAGCATTTAAGTTTCAAGTGATTTATTATCATATGCACAACAATAAAAGAGAAACCGTTTTTTGCAATGAAGAGCTTAGATCTCAGACTTCTTCCTCCCTAGGTATAAAAAGGAAAGGAAAAAATGAGAATCTTAGATGTAAAATATTAAAGAAGTTAAAATATCTGAATTAATTACAACATGATATATAAATGAGGTAGACAGTAAGACAAATAGACTGTAATGTAAACAGGAATGTTGTAAATGTGTCTATGAAATAAGTCTAAATGTTCCCATCCAACAAGGCGAGCGTTTTCCTGAATTAGCCTCCAAAAAACATGTGGTTGATTTTGGCTAAAACTACATTGTTAAGTTAAGGGAGCAGAACTACTGGGTTCAGTTTAGGAAAGGATTGTGGTTTGGGTTAAAATAAAAGTACATGAAGTAATTACACATGCAACACTGAATTGTGTGTTTGTTATATAAAGTTTAAATAACTCAATGTAGACTAACGTTGGTCTCTGCAGGTCAAAGTTCTGCATTTATCCACATCCTCTAGCACTAAACGGACTTTCTCGTTCTTTATACTCCGTCACCTGACTCTCTCCTTTGCTACAGGGCTGTCACGATTCTTCAAACCCACAATATGATTAGACTTTTGAATTACATTTTCGGCTTTCTCAAATGTGATATAACTCCCATCTTTTTCTGTAACACATCCGTATGGTCAAATTCTAAAGTTCTGATCCTTCTTTTGATTGAAATAATTTAAGTTATAAACATATTTCGAGCTCTCAGACTAACAATAGGCATAAATTTGGGTCATAATAAGCTACTTATACGAAAGAGATATGGTGTTGTTGTTCGGGTAAGGTCAGTCTTCTAATGAGAAGTAATATCACATGTAAACAGCTAGTAAAACATACATGTATGTAAGGATTGAGTGACATCTGTGGGAAAGAATACTCTTTCCTCCTTTCCTACATTTTTTCTCTAAAATGAGATACTCGGCTGTTTAATCCTGAGAAATTCAGCTCCTCTGTGGATCTCCATGTCTGTGTAATAGTGAGTCATTTAGCTGGGGTTAGGGGAGGTTCAAGTACACCATGTTAGTGCAGTTAAATGTTATCTTTATCTCGATCACACACAGCATCCAACCATATGATCAGAACAAAGTAGGCTAACATAATTAATACTAATCCCATCACTTCAGCTTGCAGCTCTAATGCTGATGATGATCGTTATCAACGGGAGGCGGCACGTTGGAGATGACACGTCTTTAATCACGAGTGTGAGCCAGGCTCCAAACTTCTGGGGGTTTGGGGTACAGCAAAGGGGTAATTAAACTAAAAGCTGACAGAGTAAAAACACTTTAGTTTGACCTCTCGCCTGCGAGCTGCCTGGAAGAAACAACCCCCGAGTCCCAGCGGAGACTCCCTGGCTAAAAAAGGTAGAATCACTAAAGTAAATAAATAAAAACCAGCAGCTCTCTGTTGAACAGGCACCTTCTGCCTCCAAGCTGTAAAATATGCAGTAAGATTCCCTAAAACACTGCACACACATGATGACAAGCACTTTTACATAAAAACACACTCTTTGTACTGGAGGTGTGTGTATGTAATCTCACATGCTGGCACACGTGGGAACACACATTCTGGGAAAAACACACATGTGCTTTTACTTTACTGTACTAGCGGGGACCCCCATCGACATGATGCATTTTTTATGGCCCCCAACCAGAACCATGAAGGATTACTCTGCAGTGTGGATGTTTTCTTTGTAGGTTTAGCTGTCATTTCTATGTGTTATGATCATTTGGGGAGAAGGAGGAGAATAGCTTTGCATGCATCAGCCATGTTGTGTTCTTCAGTGGGGCATGGGGATGTGTTGGGGGAGTTTGGGGCATGCCACATTAATATTCGGTGCTTAGAGTAAATTATCATATGAAGTCAGATCAATGCAGGTTGATGTTTCAAACAAACCCTGGACTTTGACCCAAGACACAGGTTTAAAACATGTAAAACCAAGAGTCAACCTGCTAAAATTGTGTCCCGTAGTTACTGCATCAAAAAGGCTGCTGTTTTTTACAACATGCACTTCCATGATATTAACAAAAATAAGTTACATTGTCGGAACAATGTGAATCATTTCCATCAGAACGACCACTGACGGTACCTTCAAAAACAAATTATTCCTCTTTATAACAATGAAGTTTGATCTTCTATGGGAGTCTTTTTATCCGCTGCATGGTTTATTGCATCATTGCTTTACTAACTGCATCTTTCAACACTCTTCTCAGGATCTCCATCACAATTGTTGTATTTAATTTATGTCCCATATCTTATTGTTGCTCTGCATGTTTGCATGTGTTAAAAAATGCCTAGAATCAGTGTTGCCTGTCCTGTTTCGATGCTTTGCGTTGCTTGCTTGGCTACAGTTACTGTACTGTGCGTATTGTATTAATGTAACAGCTGCTCCCTTTATCTTTGCTCTTTTTCTTAAAACCTAACCTTGAATTTGAGTCAGGACCCTCATACAGTCCTTTAAAACGAAGGGTGAAGTCCTCCAATTGGTCCTTACAAGGATAAAAGTACAAGTGCAAACACACACACACACACACACACACACACACACACACACTCCTTTCTTGGCGCCCCTCATCGTAAATTGTCTTCAATTTATAGGTACGGGCTGCTTCTCAGCACATCCTCAGTAAGCCCCCCCAATGCAAGTTAATCTCCCCTTCCCCAACTCCCCCACCTCACCTCACCCCCACACTGTCACACACACACAGTCCCTTTAAAGAAAAGGGGGGGCAGGAGGTAAGTGAACAGCCCCAGGCTCACGAGCGAATGGTTCAATATAATGAAGAACATGTGGTTCAGTCAGAGGTGTGTGTGTGTGTGAGTGTGTGTGTGGACCCAGAGGCGGTGCTTGCGCAGTACTTGATCACGAGAAAGTCTGAGAGTGAGTATTTGGGGGAGGCAGAGCCCCCGCGGGGACGAATGTTTAAATACAGCGAGCAGCGTGGGAGTGAAAGCGGTGAGAAGTTCTCCCTGACACAAGATGGCCCCTTATGTGCTGACACACTGAGAGGGAACCGAAATTAGCCTCCTGTTCGAAATAATGGCCCCCGACTCTTAATTGGAAAAGGTAGAGTGAGTCCTCCCAGGCACAATTTTGACATTACAGAGATGTGGATGTGCCGGCTCTGCAGCAGGGGAGAAATCCTGTTTAAATACATCACCTGGAAGTTCAGAAGACTGTAACCTTTTGGAAGTAATGAACCAAAGTGTTATCTGATATCAGTGTTTACTGTCATATCGCAGATTTGTGTTGCACTTTGGTTAACATTTGTGTGTTGAGCTTTGAGGCTACTATGAATGTGTTGCAGAACCTTATTAACAATTACAGTACAATAACAGGTCAGTTCACCATAATCACAAAAGTTACATATTTTTATCAGTTATGACACATTGTTTTGCATCATGCAGATAGCATTGACATTTTTTAACATAAATAATATTTTAACTGTAATGACCTGTTAAAAAAAGTACAATCTAGAAGCACAACAGATTGAATTAGTCATAAAATATTTTCAGATTTTTCTTCAGATGCCCAACTGCTGCTTGACTTAACTAAACATACTAGCGAAAGCAAAGCTACATGCTAACTGCTGCTAACTGGAGCTGCAGTTTACTAGGTCAGTTACTCGTAAGTTTTCATTGCACTGGCGGTTTTAGTGTTAAATGTTACATTGTTAGAACAATGGTGGCAAAAAGACGTTGATGGAGGGAAATAAGAGCAGAAAAAGGAGAGAGTGACCGAGTAAGAGGCTGCTGAACAATAGTAAATCTCGTACTGGCTTTTAAAGAAGTTTGACAATTAAATTCAGCAAGACAAACACCGACAGTCTTCTTGCTGGTTGACTAATAAAAGTAAGTCATATTAGCTGTGTTGCTATGACTTGTGTTGTTGCACTTGCTTGATGTTTGGCCGTATTAGCAAAGTCAATTAACTGGTTTTGATCATAAGTAATGTAATCATAACAATGCACTCGTTCAGTTTATGACAGTGGTGTAGAAGTGAAATGGAGACCATTATAATGAATTAAAACATTGCATTTAGTGTCAAATTTGTCTTTTGTCAAAGTGTCTTTTGAGGCTTTTAGATATCTTACACAGAAAATTCAGATTTTTAAGATTCACAGGCCATTCAAATAATAACTGAAATCTTCAGTTCATACAGTGAAATTAAACCTACCCTAATGGATGCCACTTATGTTTCATTTTGACTTTTTAAGCCTGACATAAAGTCCTTTTTTTTTTAAAAAGCCAGCCACCTAGAAAGATGAAGTTCAAACTTTTAATCCCACCTACTAAGCTCTGATTGGTTGATGTTCTTTTCTAACTGGTGGAGACAGCTACAATAAGCAGAACACCAAATCTATCATACAAAATATGTGCAGCGGTTCAGAGGTCAGAAAGAGGCTAAATATGTGACTATGTGACTTGGGTGAAGTGGACCTTTAAAACATCCAGAACTTTAAAGTGCAGAGATAAGATGACAGTAAAGATAAAGAGCCAGTCTGTCTGAGTCACTCTCTCATTGTGCAGAGCATATTTCAAACCATAAACCATGCTACAGAATTGTTCAGTCTTGAAACAATTAGCATACCACAACAATATAGCTGCCGTCATCATCATTTCTTGGTGCGGAGCAATCACGCATCAAAGCCAGGAGAGAAAACGGAGCTTTGGATTCATTATGCTGATGGTAAACAAACATACTGTACATTCCAGGCTGACAACAAGTGTTGCCAGATCCTGTATGTGACTGTCAGGCAGATGTGAGTCTGTCATCTGAACTCATGGAAGGACTTTTTATTTACGATACACTGACGTTAAAGTCACACGTGCTGTGGTTTGAACATGTCTTCACAGCATCCTTTTGTCATCTATTTATGTGGTTGTTTGTATTCTTATTTGTAGCCTTTTTTACTGTTTACTTTTCCTTGGTTGTTATTTAAAATGCATGCATTTATTTAAATGATCTTTGATTGTTTTTTGGTTAGTTTTCTGATAACACACTACTTTAAGATATAACAGATTTTGTCAGATATATTAAGATAAAGTAACTTATTTCCATTGCTGTCCCTGGTCAGTACACTGACCTTTATGGAGACAGAGACAGGCAGTCTGTGTTTGACATCAGAAATTAATATAAATAGGAACTATAAAAACTGAATTATATGAACATACAAAGTTGTTTTTCCGATAGCAGATCAGGTAGAAAAGTTCTTCAGGATGTTCAAGATTCAAATATCACATAATAAAAAAGTGGATTCTGATCGTTTGAACATGTGGAAGATAATACATTTCATAACAAGAAAAGTTCTGTGTTTTATGAAATAAGACGTCACGTCATTATAACAGAAGGCTTTCTTGTTTTAATGAGATTTGTATAAGATTTTGTTGGATAACCGAGAATTTTCTCTGACACAAGACATTTTTTTTTTGTTAAAACTAAGTAAAGGGGAAAGGACCAGAACATTTTCTTCTCATAAGAAGCAGCTGAGGAAAATTATGGCGGCAATATGCTTCCGAAAGTTATATCAAAATGTCATGAATTATTACTTTAAGCAATAATAAGTATGCTCACTCACTCTCTTTTTCAGGCTGTGGATTGTGTGTGTGTGTCTGGTTCTTCAGTGTGACTGTGGCGTGTCTCATCCATTGCAGATCAATAAATAAAGAAATGTATCTTACACACATGGCACTGCACACTGCACACATCGCTGCCTTTTAGAATATGCTGGATAATGCAAAGCAAATTCTCAATAATCTCTTTCAGGTGTTATCGCTCCGTGCTGTCAGACCAAGGTCAATGGGAGTGAACAGTCTTGTCTTTTCAATTTCTGACAGCTTAATAAAACTCCTCATACACTTCTACCCTTTTTCTGTGGCCTTTTTTTATTGCCCCTATCACACCTAAGGCTTTTTTCAATGCATACATGATAAGTCGGTTGTGTGCAAGCGTCAGAGATAAAGAGGAGTTCTCCCTTTCTTCCCTTCTTTCTTCTAAAGCTTCTGGGGAGAAACAGTCACACATGGGAGTAGAAGATAGAACAAATCAGAGGCTCTGGGATATGAAGCCTGTGAGGGTGCTGT